>NQII01005033.1:12593-60974 GCA_002778355.1 Clitarchus hookeri | reverse complement strand
AGTACTTCCAGGCAATCTGGTTTACGGACAAGTGGGCTAAGTGATTCCAATTCTTAGTTGAGTCTGGTTAACATGAATCAGATATTCGTGGGGCCCACCGGTATTTCATGACTTAGGACTGTAGGATGCAGCAATATTCTTCATGCTGTTGATTGCACTCACATGCGATGACTTACAAAAAAAACAATTTTCACTGTTATCAGTCACGCATTCTTAGTCAAAATCTCTGCCGTTTCTACCTCGATCTTTCACAAATGTTTTTTTCGGCACGAATAGGTATTATTTTACTTAAAGTGTGTTGCACCTTACTTAGCACACTTGTTTTGTAACTTATTTTACTTCAAAAGTTGAAGAGTTCTCCGCATTATTTCCTTGAAATAGATGGTCATGAAAGTGTCTAAATACTTGTACCTACCTGAAAAATCGTACTGGAGCATATTGCGCACATCTTTCGTTTAGTATTTATGAAAACCAAACTTTGCTCATATCTTCAAATAGTGGAAGTTTCTAAGATAGTGGTACCAATATTTCCTTCTGAAACGGCGTCAGCAACTTCTTTACTACCACGCTCGCTGGCTGTGTAACCTATTTCTTGTTCTAAAATACTTCTACATATTTTCGTTTGTTATTGTCATTTCTTAGCAGTGGTGCTCATGAAGTTAGGTTCCTTTTTTTTTAAATATGTCGAAAAAATTATGTCAGAATTCAAATACAGCTGCTCTATGTTCTATGTTCCCCTTAATTTTATAGTACTGTAGTTGTCATTTTTGAAAACAATTTTTTTTATTAGGAACGATGTATTTTCTGCCATGTCCTTTCATAGCGAGCTATTTTTTTATTATGTTTGGCAGCAAATCGAACTTCTCCTACGTCGATCCTTATTATGTGTTTGGCCATGTGTAAAGTTATTGGCTTGAAAAATTAAGTAATTTTTTTCGTTTAATAAAATAGCGTCGATATAAGATGCCATTCCTCAATTGTAGAAACAAAATTTTTTGACAGTCAGTAGGATAAGGAACTAAACAACTGTCTAGTGAATTATTTAGTTCGTTCGTTTGAGACCCGTTTCCTCCCAAATCGGACATTGAGGCAAGTCCAAATAATTTTATTAAGTAGATAATCCAAATTGAAATAGTATTGTTTTTGCTCCGTGCAGGTAAGGGAATTTTTTTTTCGAACAAAATAGGTTTTGTTTATTGAAGTGTGTACTTTGTTAGATGAAAAAAATTAATTTTGTTGATTTTAAAGTTATGTTTACTCAATAAAATATTTTGTTAGGGTCACAAAATATTTTTTTGGCCATATACAGAGAAATATATTGTTGGCTGTATAACAGTTTTAGCATCTAAAGCCATTTGTTTATGTTTTAGTTTGTTTTAAGTTAAATGTTTATTTATTTAGAACGTAATTTTAAAGACCTTGCCCCCCCGGTATATATATAATTGTAATAAAGGACATCACATCAAAAGTTTTATTTATTTATTTTGTCTTTTACATTTAACGTATTTTGACAGTTATAGTTATTTTCTATTATTTTGCAATGTGAACTGAGCTCAATTATATATGAAATTGGTAATTATTTTGTCACCGTTTTCTCTTTGCACTTTACGTAACTTAATCAAGCATGTTTTGCAATATATAAGTGCATTTAATTACAGTTCTGATAAGATAAGAGTTACGTCTAATGTCATGAAACTTCCAGTTTTTAATTAGCGTCACCGTGTGAACCCTCTTTGATTGACACATTCTCCCTAGACGCTATGGACAGCGGTACATCGTAACTTTTGTTCTGCAAGAATTTATCTAATTTTGCATAAACCACCCGCTCTAATATTAGAAAAAGTGTACGAGAGGCGCTTAGTATTTTTGAATATGCGGGTTGTGACAAAGAAGAGGCCCTAAACGCATTGCGGTAGTTTGAAGTGCTACGCAAAACTACGTGAGCTGCCGTCTCCACCAGCACTGAATAAGTATGGCCTACATTGGTTATTGTTCTGCAATTTTAAAAAACGATTACGTATGAGCACGGCAATAATTTTGAACAGTTTGGATTTTTCAATAATAACTTGAGTTTTCAAGAGAGTGGTTTTGGAGTTTAAAATCATTTTCTGAAATTAATGAAGGGTGTAACTATTTTGTCGGGCATTAACCAGAAGCCAGCAGGTAAGATCTTTTGTTCTGTAGCTGTGAAAAACAATGAACATTTTATGTTATTTTTAAAGACTCATATAATACTTACAGTTGCATTTTAATTTCTCACATAAATGATCAGTTTTGATTGCTAATTCTTGAGAGATGATTTAGTATCCAGATCTATTTCAACTAATTTTCTTATTTGAACGACAGCAAATTTTATAGATTTGATTCAAACTTATGGATTTTCTGCACATAATATTTTTCATTTTTCATTGAATTTTTAATTTCCCACGTATTAATCCTGAAAAAAACTACAGATTCCACACACCGAATGAATGGCTTATGTTCGTGTAGTATTTGAAGATAGTTTAAATATTTTATTATCAAGGGTATTTTATATTTTGAGTGCTTTATTTTCATACAAAGGTATGAAATATTGTGTTTTGTCTATGTCTACATGCAAAAGAGATGCTTCTTCACGCAATTTAGAATTAATTAATGATTACTGCCAATGTGTTGAAAGCATCACATTTATTACCTACCTGGTTTTGCTACAAATAATCAGTAATACTTTCATTGATTAACATTTTTTTCCCCACGCTTAATTTTAAACAAAGGGAAACCGATTCGCATGGCGCCACTACAGTCCAGCAAGACGCCACGATCATAGAGAGAGAAAGCGGCACTGTAGGAGTTCTGCTAAGCATGACACGTCTGCACGACATGTCACTACATAATGATACATTAAAAATTATTTTGTCCTTTTCACGCTACAACTTTTATTATTTGCAACTTCAAAGAGTCAGGAAAAAAA
Source organism: Clitarchus hookeri (assembly GCA_002778355.1). Classification (NCBI taxonomy): domain Eukaryota; kingdom Metazoa; phylum Arthropoda; class Insecta; order Phasmatodea; family Phasmatidae; genus Clitarchus; species Clitarchus hookeri. The sequence continues at coordinate 58,024 of NQII01005033.1, read as the reverse complement.
GTTTCACTAAGCTGGAACAACCTTTCTTTCAGTGTATCGTAAAAATTGACTATTGCTTCGAATGCATGAAGCCTAAAAGAAATAGGGAATCTACCCGACGGACTAGTGACGCCAAAAAAATATTTGATCGCTGCAAACAAATGCTTTGTTCAAAATACATCGCACATAAATAGACATATTATTTTCTTGACAAATCGTAAGAACTTGTCAGTATACACGAAATATTTTTTAACATCCTAAAGGAGCAAAATATATGTTTGGCACAAAAAATTGTTTTAAATTAAATATTTGGCCCTGTGAACAAATTCCATTCATTCGGCGGAACTGAGGCTTTGTAGTACAAACAAAATATCGTTTAGCTGAAACAAACCCCACGCGAACGAATGTATTTGGTGAACCGAAATAACTCTTTTCCTCAGTGCGTTAAAAATAAGCAAATTTTTATAATGTAATTTCGACAGTAATTCTCGGTCAAATAATCATTACAACTTTTAGCGTATTTCGTGCTGATAATTTTTTTCCAAACTTCTACAGCAAATAAACCACTCATTGCGCCATTCAGTTTCTTCTTTAAACAAACTTATGAACACGACCTCTTCAGTATTTTACTGCTATTACAGAATGTAACGATAGGGTAGGGTGGTATTTTGAACATTGATAGGCGGAAGCTGGAACGTCATATACACCACGTACATTTCAAAACATGCACATCCATCCAAATTCCCTGTTAANGTGTTACACGTAAAACTATAGATTTAATTATAGGGTCTCAGTTTCTGCTCAAACATTTCTAGGTTATTGTATGGTTCAGGTAGATAAAGCGCAGAAATTGTTTTGGGATGGTGCTAATTTTATTTGTTATCGACGACTGCCATCGACAAACAATTACCTGAGTGCTTGTAAATGCGAGTACGTTTCAGAAGAGGGCAAACACGCTCAATTAAGTTATTTTTTCGTCNCAATTACCTGAGTGCTTGTAAATGCGAGTACGTTTCAGAAGAGGGCAAACACGCTCAATTAAGTTATTTTTTCGTCCATCAAGAAATAAATCGACACCACATGGTCCGAACGTCACAGTAGGTAGTTTCGACACCTGCAATGCAAAGAACTGAGACCACTTATGACGGCCTTCCAACTTACATGTTTCGTCCATATTTTTTTTTCTGCATTTTTACATAACATATTATTTAACTTTTGACAGTAAAACAAGTACGTTCGTAAATTTTCAAAAAAATCTTAAATTAAATAATTTCAGTAGCCTAGAGACTAAGTGAGTGAAGATATTTGAGCGGCTCTTAACAGCGAGCTTTTGAGAGCCCAATGAGGGTGATTGAGGTGTGTATAGAGCAGCGCCTNAACCCAATGAGGGTGATTGAGGTGTGTATAGAGCAGCGCCTCAATGAAGGGACGGGGAAAACGGGAGATACCCGAGAAAACCTGCCGATCAGCGGCATAGTCCAAGTAGCCTAGAGACTCAGAAAACTCTATAGATGATGAGCGAAGCCATACACATTTTATATGAGAAAAGACATAGGCAAAATTATCTGATTTATTCAGTGTACAGGCAGGTTTGTTGATTTTAAATCCACTTGATGGGATAATTTTTTTTAATTGTACGCCATTAGAAAGTAAATTTTTAATTTCGATTCAGATCTAAAAAAACTTTAACTGTTGTGTGTTTGCATTTAAATATATTTTTTTATTTTGTTTATTGGATCTATTGGAATTCACAAAAAAAAAAAACTCTCACTTATGAAGCAGGAAAAGTCAGAACCCTGCTGCTTGCAAANGGATCTATTGGAATTCACAAAAAAAAAAAACTCTCACTTATGAAGCAGGAAAAGTCAGAACCCTGCTGCTTGCAAAAGGTAATTTATTTTCTCTACATATTCCAGTAAATGTAAGGCAAAATCAGTTTCAGTGATTACTTTTCTTTTCGTCANAGGTAATTTATTTTCTCTACATATTCCAGTAAATGTAAGGCAAAATCAGTTTCAGTGATTACTTTTCTTTTCGTCATTGTATGTATATTAAATAGTCTTACTTTAAAATTTTTTCTAAGGTAATAATTATGTGGATGGCTAGTGTTTTGATTGTATTCGTGTTGTTGCTTTGCTTTTTATATCATAATTTTTAAGGTTTTATTTTGTTGCACTGTCTCTTCAATGTAAAGTATTCTGACTGAATGGCATGGGTACCTTTAGGCACAATACAGAAGTTTGCACACATCACACTAAACACAAATTTTTAATCTTTTCTACCTGCATGTTGGGATGAGTGACTAATCACACAACTAAAATTTTATATCATACAAGATCTGCGTTAGGCTTAAACAGTCAAGGCGCAAATTCAAGGCTTACCAGAGTTTCGAATGTGACACCTGTTGCTCCGAAAATATTATTTACTTTTATTAATTTTTATTTCTAAAGTGGATCATATTTTTGGTTGTTTTTAATTTATTCAACCGCTAGTTATTAAACAAAAGTGGGTATTTGCATCAAAACTGGGCTGATTTCCAGAATGGTTGACACATTCATAACGACACGTCCTAGAACTGATTAAAACCTACACTTATTCCGGGTTTCGAGCACGAATTACTTTTTACCGTATTGCATGCCATGATTGGTCAATTACACTATGTATGTCGACATATATCTAGGAAATGGGAGTCGCATGGTAACAATAAAATTNTGCCATGATTGGTCAATTACACTATGTATGTCGACATATATCTAGGAAATGGGAGTCGCATGGTAACAATAAAATTAATTTGTCCGTTTGGCGTAAGATATGAATGTTTTGAGGCTATCCCACAAAATGTCCTATGGTGTATCAATTTGTCGCAGATATTTATCACCGATATTGTAGGAAAATAAACGTGTACAGTACTTCCAGGCAATCTGGTTTACGGACAAGTGGGCTAAGTGATTCCAATTCTTAGTTGAGTCTGGTTAACATGAATCAGATATTCGTGGGGCCCACCGGTATTTCATGACTTAGGACTGTAGGATGCAGCAATATTCTTCATGCTGTTGATTGCACTCACATGCGATGACTTACAAAAAAAACAATTTTCACTGTTATCAGTCACGCATTCTTAGTCAAAATCTCTGCCGTTTCTACCTCGATCTTTCACAAATGTTTTTTTCGGCACGAATAGGTATTATTTTACTTAAAGTGTGTTGCACCTTACTTAGCACACTTGTTTTGTAACTTATTTTACTTCAAAAGTTGAAGAGTTCTCCGCATTATTTCCTTGAAATAGATGGTCATGAAAGTGTCTAAATACTTGTACCTACCTGAAAAATCGTACTGGAGCATATTGCGCACATCTTTCGTTTAGTATTTATGTAAACCAAACTTTGCTCATATCTTCAAATAGTGGAAGTTTCTAAAATAGTGGTACCAATATTTCCTTCTGAAACGGCGTCAGCAACTTCTTTACTACCACGCTCGCTGGCTGTGTAACCTATTTCTTGTTCTAAAATACTTCTACATATTTTCGTTTGTTATTGTCATTTCTTAGCAGTGGTGCTCATGAAGTTAGGTTCCTTTTTTTTTAAATATGTCAAAAATATTACGTCAGATTTCAAATACAGCTGCTCTATGTTCTATGTTCCTTCCCCTTAATTTTATAGTACTGTAGTTGTCATTTTTGAAAACAATTTTTTTTATTAGGAACGATGTATTTTCTGCCATGTCCTTTCATAGCGAGCTATTTTTTATTATGTTTGGCAGTAAATCGAACTTCTCCTACGTCGATCCTTATTATGTGTTTGGCCATGTGTAAAGTTATTGGCTTAAAAAATTAAGAAATTTTTTTCGTTTAATAAAATAGCGTCGATATAAGATGCCATTCCTCAATTGTAGAAACAAAATTTTTTGACAGTCAGTAGGATAAGGAACTAAACAACTGTCTAGTGAATTATTTAGTTCGTTCGTTTGAGACCCGTTTCCTCCCAAATCGGACATTGAGGCAAGTCCAAATAATTTTATTAAGTAGATAATCCAAATTGAAATAGTATTGTTTTTGCTCCGTGCAGGTAAGGGAATTTTTTTTTCGAACAAAATAGGTTTTGTTTATTGAAGTGTGTACTTTGTTAGATGAAAAAAGTTATTTTTGTTGATTTTCAAGTTATGTTTACTCAATAAAATATTTTGTTAGGGTCACAAAATATTTTTTTGGCCATAATACAGAGAAATATGTTGTTGGGTGTATAACAGTTTTAGCATCTAAAGCCATTTGTTTATGTTTTAGTTTGTTTTGAGTTGAATGTTTATTTATTTAGAACGTAATTTTAAAGACCTTGCCCCCCGGTATATATAGAATTGTAATAAAGGACATCACATCAAAAGTTTTATTTATTTATTTTGTCTTTTACATTTAACGTATTTTGAGAGTTATAGTTATTTTCTATTATTTTGCAATGTGAACTGAGCTCAATTATATATGAAATTGGTATTTATTTTGTCACCGTTTTCTCTTTGCACTTTACCTAACTTAATCAAGCATGTTTTGCCATAGATAAGTGCATTTAATTACAGTTCTGATAAGATAAGAGTTACGTCTAATGTCATGAAACTTCCAGTTTTTAATTAGCGTCACCGTGTGAACCCTCTTTGATTGACACTCTCTCCCTAGACGCTATGGACAGCGGTACATCGTAACTTTTGTTCTGCAAGAATTTATCTAATTTTGCATAAACCACCCGCTCTAATATTAGAAAAAGTGTACGAGAGGCGCTTAGTATTTTTGAATATGCGGGTTGTGACAAAGAAGAGGCCCTAAACGCATTGCGGTAGTTTGAAGTGCTACACAAAACTACGTGAGCTGCCGTCTCCACCAGCACTTAATAAGTATGGCCTACATTGGTCATTGTTCTGCAATTTTAAAGAACGATTACGTATGAGCACGGCAATAATTTTGAACAGTTTGAATTTTTCAATAAAAACTTGAGTTTTCAAGAGAGTGGTTTTGCAGTTTAAAATCATTTTTTTTAAATTAATGAGGGTGTAACTATTTTGTCGGGCATTAACCAGAAGCCAGCGGGTAAGATCTTTTGTTCTGTAGCTGTGAAAAACAATGAACATTTTAACAATAAAAATTTCTGAGTATATTATGAAACAGTTGCATTTTAATTTCTCACATAAATGATCAGTTTTGATTGCTGATTCTTGAGAGCTGATTTAGTATTCAGAACTATTTCAACTTATTTTCTTGTTTGAACGACAGCATATTTTATACATTTGATTCAAACTTATGGATTTTCTGCACTGAATATTTTTCATTTTTCATTGTATTTTTAATTTTCCACGTATCAATCCTGCAATAAAATTACAGATTTCACACACCAAATGAATGGCTTATGTTTGTGTAGTATTTTAAAATAGTTTAAATATTTTATTCACAAGGGTATTTTATGTTTTGAGTCCTTTATTTTCATACAAAGGTATGAAATTTTGTATTTTGTCTATGTCTACATGCAAAAGGGTAGATGTTTCTTCACGCAATTAAGAATTAATTAATGATTACTGCTAATGTGTCAAAAGCATCACATTAATTACCTACCTGGTTTTGATATAAATAATCAGTAATACTTTCATTAATTAATCATTTTTTTCCCACGCTTAGTTTTAAACAAAGGGAAACCGATTCGCATGGCGCCACTACAGTTCAGCAAGCCGCCACAATCATAGAGAGAGAAAGCGGCACTGTAGCAGTTCTGCTAAGCATCACACGTCCGCCCGACATGTCACTACATAATGATACATTAAAAATTATTTAGTCCTTTTCACGCTGCAATTTTTATTATTTGCAACTTCACACAGTACAACAATGGGGAGTCAGGAAAAAAAGTTTCACTAAGCTGGAACAAACCTTTCTTTCAGTGTATCGTAAAAATTGACTATTGCTTCGAATGCATGAAGCCTAAAAGAAATAGGGAATCTACCCGACGGACTAGTGACGCCAAAAAAATATTTGATCGCTGCAAACAAATGCTTTGTTCAAAATACATCGCACATAAATAGACATATTATTTTCTTGACAAATCGTAAGAACTTGTCAGTATACACGAAATATTTTTTAACATCCTAAAGAAGCAAAATATATGTTTGGCACAAAAAATTGTTTTAAATTAAATATCTGGCTCTGTGAACAAATTCCATTCATTCGGCTGAACTGAGGCTTTGTAGTACAAACAAAATATCGTTTAGCTGAAACAAACCCCACGCGAACGAATGTATTTGGTGAACCGAAATAACTCTTTTCCTCAGTGCGTTAAAAATAAGCAAATTTTTATAATGTAATTTCGACAGTAATTCTCGGTAAAATAATCACTACAACTTTTAGCGTATTTCGTGCTGATATTTTTTTTTCCAAACTTCTACAGCAAATAAACAACTCATTGCGCCATTCAGTTTCTTCTTTAAACAAACTTATGAACACGACCTCTTCAATATTTTACTGCTATTACAGAATGTAACGATAGGGTAGTGTGGTATTTTGAACATGGATAGGCGGAAGCTGGAACGTCATATACACCACGTACATTTCAAAACATGCACATCCATCCAAATTCCCTGTTAANGGATAGGCGGAAGCTGGAACGTCATATACACCACGTACATTTCAAAACATGCACATCCATCCAAATTCCCTGTTAAACCCAATAACTTCAGCGAAACAGCGTGGTTTAGGTATGCAGAGACGAAACAATTACGCGGTCTCTTTGATCTCACCATTAGGTACTCAAAAGTTGACGGCTGAAATGCCCGCCGTTATATTCATGGTTTGTGTGCCGGTAACAAACAAATACTTCAAAGGCTGTGCTGTATTGTCATTAAAAATGAATTTTTGATTAAATGTTCTCCATTATTGTCTCAAAATTTTTTAAATTATATTTCGTGTTGCGGCAAGCCTTTAGTGAAATTATAATATTTTACATTAAAGCCGACATTTGTAGTCGTTAATACAAAATAATGAGTTGATACCAAATTGCAAGTACTGGATGTGTGGACAAGTGAGTTAAATTTAAATGGGTTAAAAAATTTATGTTTGTAAAAAATTTGTTTGTCTTTTTTTTGCCTGATTCCGCATAATTGGTAAGAGATAATTTTACTAAAGAGGTGGATACATTTTGTTTTTGCTAGTTTGCTTATACACTAGACAAGATCTGTGCTATTCATGTGTTCCACGTCCCTGAAAATTTACAAATACAATACACGCCAATTTGAATAGGTAATGATAGGGATGTGGTTTTTCAAATAATTACAAGGTGTTCGTCAATAGAAGGTCAAGGGTCAAGGCTAGAAAAAATTACATGTTTTGTAAATTTCTAACCTATTTTGGCTTACATAATACATGCACACTGGTTTATTTTAACGCCATAATTGACATTGTTTATAAACAAATATCCGATCATACAANTTACATAATACATGCACACTGGTTTATTTTAACGCCATAATTGACATTGTTTATAAACAAATATCCGATCATACAATTTCTAGAAATACCGCACTATTATATTATATGCATATTTTAAAATTATACTTTAATGTATCTTTACATACGGTATTAAATTAATAACAAAAGTCATTATTTTAGCGAGTGTTTATGATTTCTTCTGAGAAACTGACTCTAACGGCAGCTTATAATTTCACTGGTCCCACCGCCCAAAATTACAAGGGTAACAAGTTGGCGAGAGAGTTCTCATTACATCAGCTCATTTCGTCTCCGGATACTGCTCTTCTCTGTGTCGAAATCTCTGTTCTGAAACATTTGACACTTATTAGCTTGTATCCATGCCCGGGCGCGAAGGAAAACTATTCGTGTAACTTTGTGCACGCACAGTCTCCATCAATGTTAAATTTACCGCCTTATTTGCGGGATTCGCCTTGTCACAGGACCAAAAAGCATTCATTAAAGCTCAGTTTGATTCTTGCGCATTAAGTTGCTCTTTTTTATACATTATAAACCTAGGATGATTTGGGTTAGGATCTTTGAACTTCTAAAAAACAGAATGCATCATTTTTATATACAGAAAGATTATAGCATAATTTCAAAGTGTTTTTCGTGTGAAATATCTTTGCTGGAACAATGTGATTTAACGAAAACACTAAGTGGCATAAAAAAAAAAGAAGTCGTAACATGTTTGTCCAATACGACTGTTTGTTTATTGAAAATCACGAGTTTCATTAATTGCTATACATCTCTTGTCTGGTGTCTCATGAGGTGACCCTCCCTAGTGACGTCACTATGTCTTTCCTTGAAACTGGGCGGTTAGTTCACTTTCCAAAGTGCATTGCTCCCCAGGGAATGCACTCGGCTGCAATCTTCAGGATCGTGCACGTATCTATGAATAGTTGACTAAGTATGCCAAATTGTGTTATTTAGGCGTAATTTCAAATGGTCATTCGGCATTTGGCCCTTCATATTTGTGATGTTACATAATTGAATTTGAAGAGTGCCGGTCTAATCGACAATACTTATTTGGCCTAAAACAAAATCAAAACACTTTATTTGTCTAAACTCATTTGGTATAAAGTCACTTGACCAAAAACGATTTGTTTAAAGTAATTTGTCCTGAAATTATTTGGTTTAAAATTCTTTGTGCCCATGGTTATTTGGTCTTATGCCTTTTTTCCTAAAATTATTTTACCATAAATTCGATTGGTATAACGCCACTTGGCCTAAAATTATTTGGCCAAAAGTCTCATTGCCTAAAATTATTTGACCAACATTCACTTGGCCTAAAATTAATTGACCAACAGTCACTTGGCCTAAAATTATTTGACCAACAGTCACTTGGCCTAAAATTATTTGACCAACATTCACTTGGCCTAAAATTATTTGACCAACAGTCACTTGGCCTAAAATTATTTGACCAACAGTCACTTGGCCTAAAATTATTTTGCTTGAGGTCACTTGGCTTTAATATATTTTGCTTTATTTAAGGCCAAATAATATTTTAGTCCTTGTGGTGGGTACCTAATTTAAATCATATACTCAAAATATAACAAACGAAGCTGGTTTCTCACTTAATAGACATCGAATATTTAGCAAATCACGAGTTTACACACTTTGTTCACGTGTGCTTTCCAATTGTATTGTATTCGTTCAGTTTAATACAAAAACAAAGACGTCTTCGCAAAGTAAACATTACTGATGCCATAATTTTTATACGTCAATGCAATTAGTTTAATTCAATTTAAACTAGAAACATATGACGCTAACTTTGATATGATACATACGGGTATTCTCTTACCATAATATAATATTCTGGTTTCTTTCATATACATAATTAATGTAAATGTTTCGCAATAATTGACTGCAGTATTTTTGGAAAAAATTAGAAACATTAAAACATGCGCTCCCATTTTCCGAAATTTTCGACTTTTCGGTGCTGTATTTTGAAAACTATAATCATTCGACTACAAATATTTACATTTATGTCGTCCTTATATAAATCTCTTTCATATAATGAATTATCGTGAAATATGCCTATAAAGCCAATGGAACCACTCTGTAAACGAACGTAACAGAGAATTGAGTCCCTGGTACCTTTTATAGTACAATAATCTAGTTTTCGTTCCAAAGTTCTTCTGAATTCAAATCTACACACTAACAATAATTTTTCCCTTTTTTAAAACGATTTTGGAAACAGCTCTCATTAACTCCATTGTCACGCGAGAATCGTGTAAAACCAACACTTTTTCTTCTTGCTAACAGAGCTTACGCAGCACTTTACTAGCGTAAGGAAGTCATTCTAAACTATCTTTAATATTTTTGCTGGCTACCATGGCCGAAATCCTTAAAATGGTATATTTGAACTACAGGATTCTGGGCACGAATACACGAAAAACGTTGGATATTTTGCATATAAGCTACCTTACAATAAACTCACCCAAAAAGGCGTCCGAATTAATAAACAAGAATTATACTAACGTGTTTTTTCTTAAATAAGTGAATAATACAAACATAAACCATAAAAGAGTCAGTAATATATATTATCAGGAATACAATTTTTTTTTTACTTTGTCATAAATACATGTATACAGGTTATATCTGAACTTCGTGCAAGTAACGAATCCACAGCATCTGTGGGCCGGAACAACCAGAAAACCCTAGTAACTTAATGTCCGGAGAAGCAATCTTGTATTACTAAAGCAACGTTGAAGTTAGGTGCAACAATGCCGGGAGTTGGAAATAATACAATGGAATGAATGTACTCATTACATTTTCTACACGAAGGTATGGTTATTCAATAGAAATCGAAAAGTAGTGTAGTACGTTCAGCACAACAACACACTACAATATAGTAAACGTACGTACTTGCAGCTGCGTACCTCCGGCATTGTTGCACCTAAATTCAACGTAACTTTAGTAATACAAGATTGCTTTTCAAGACATTATGTTCCGAAGGTTTCTAGTTACTTACAGCCACGGATGCTGTGGCTTCATTTTCTGCACAAAGTTCAGATACAGCCTGTATATTCACACTTTATAAAAAAAATTCTGGTTAACTTCCTGAACTGTAATGGGAGTTTTTAACGTATGCATTGTATGGAAATAATACATGTCAGACTGCAAATATAAGAATGTTGAGCGACGTGACCAGACAAGGTTGTATTGCCGCCATTTTGAAAATATGTATCTAATCAAGTTCAATCACTTAGGTTTACTTGGCCCTTTATAGTGTTACGTACCTGTCAAATTGGGTGAGAATCGGATTAATAATTTTCGAGATATATCGTAAAAATTTAATTTATTCATTTTTTTTATTTTCGAAAATGGCAGATAAAGAACAATATTTATCTCAATATCATATTTTTCTTGATGCTCTGTCAGCATATAAAATTTGGTTGAAATAGGTTGAATGGTTCCCGAGATATAACACATAACTCCAAATCTTAAAATGGCCGCCATTTTGAAAGCAAGTGACCGAAGTGGTCTATAACTATAAGTTATATGTCTTTACTATGTTTTATATGTGTACCAAATTTAGTGAAGTTCGGTTAATGCTTTCAAAAATTGAAACGGGCTGTGGGGGGGACACACATGCGCAGACACACACATGTACAAAAANTGGCCTAAAATTATTTGACCAACATTCACTTGGCCTAAAATTATTTGACCAACAGTCACTTGGCCTAAAATTATTTAACCAACAGTCACTTGGCCTAAAAATATTTGACCAACATTCACTTGGCCTAAAATTATTTGACCAACATTCACTTGGCCTAAAACTATTTTCCTAGAGGTCACTTGGCTTAAAAATATTTTGCTTAATTTAAGGCCAAATAATATTTTAGTCCGAGTGGTGGGTACCCAATTTAAATCATATACTCAAAATATAACAAAGGAAGCTGGTTTCTCACTTAATAGACATCGAATATTTAGAAAATCACGAGTTTACACACTTTGTTCACGTGTGCTTTCCAATTGTATTGTATTCGTTCAGTTTAATACTAAAACAAAAACGTCTTCGCAAAGTAAACATTACTGATGCCATAATTTTTATACGTCAATGCAATTAGTTTAATTCAATTTGAACTAGAAACATATGACGCTAACTTTAATATGATACATACGGGTATTCTCTTACCATAATATAATATTCTGGTTTCTTTCATATACATATTTAATGTAAATGTTTCGCAATAATTGACTGCAGTATTTTTGGAAAAAATTAGAAACATTAAAACATGCGCTCCCATTTTCCGAAATTTTCGACTTTTCGGTGCTGTACTATAATCATTCGACTACAAATATTTACATTTATGTCGTCCTTATATAAATCTCTTTCATATAATGAATTATCGTGAAATATGCCTATAAAGCCAATGGAACCACGCTGTAAGCGAATGTAACAGAGACTTGAGTCCCTGGTACCTTTTATAGTACAATAATCTAGTTTTCGTTCCAAAGTTCTTCTGAATCTTCAAATCTACACACTAACAATAATTTTTCCCTTTTTCAAAACGATTTTGGAAACAGCGCTCAATAACTCCATTGTCACACGAGAATCGTGTAAATCAAACCCTCTTTCGTCCTGCTAACAGAGCTTACGCAGCACTTTACTAGCGTAAGGAAGTCATTCTAAACTCTCTTTAATATTTTTGCTGGCTACCATGGCCGAAATCCTTAAAATGGTATATTTGAACTACAGGATTCTGGGCACGAATACACGAAAAACGTTGGATATTTTGCATATAAGCTACCTTACAATAAACTCACCCAAAAAGGCGTCCGAATTAATAAACGAGAATTATACTAACGTGTTTTTTCTTAAATAAGTGAATAATACAAACATAAACCATAAAAGAGTCAGTAATATATATTATCAGGAATACAATATTTTTTTACTTTGTCATAAATACATGTATACAGGTTATATCTGAACTTCGTGCAAGTAACGAATCCACAGCATCTGTGGGCCGGAACAACCAGAAAACCCTAGTAACTTAATGTCCGGAGAAGCAATCTTGTATTACTAAAGCAACGTTGAAGTTAGGTGCAACAATTCCCAGGAGTTGGAAATAATACAATGAAATGAATGTACTTATTACATTTTCTACACAAAGGTATGGTTATTCAATATAAATGGAAATGTAGTGTAGTACGTTCTGCATAACAACACACTACAATATAGTAAACGTACGTACTTGCAGCTGCGTACCTCCGGCATTGTTGCACCTAAATTCAACGTAACTTTAGTAATACAAGATTGCTTTTCAAGACATTATGTTCCGAAGGTTTTCTAGTTACTTACAGCCACGGATGCTGTGGCTTCATTTTCTGCACAAAGTTCAGATACAGCCTGTATATTCACACTTTATAAAAAAAATTCTGGTTAACTTCCTGAACTGTAATGGGAGTTTTTAACGTATGCATTGTATGTAAATAATACCAAATGTCAGTCTGCGAATATGAGAATGTTGAGCGACGTGACCAGACAAGGTTGTATTGCCGCCATTTTGAAAATATGTACCTAATCAAGGTTTACTTGGCCCTTTATAGTGTTACGTACCTGTCAAATCGGGTGAGAATCGGATTAATAATTTTCGAGATATATTGAAAAAATTTAATTTATTCATTTTTTTTTTTTTCGAAAATGGCATATGAAGAACAATATTTATCTCAATATCATATTTTTTCTTGAATCTCTGTCAGCATATAAAATTTGGTTGAAATAGGTTGAATGGTTTCCGAGATATAACACATCACTCCAAACTTTAAAATGGCCGCCATTTTGAAAGTAAGTGACCGAAGTGGTCTATAACTATAAGTCATATGTATTTACTATGTTCTATATGTGTACCAAATTTAGTGAAATTCGGTTAATGCTTTCAAAAATTGAAACGGGCTGTGGGGGGGACACACATGCGCAGACACACACATGTACAAAAANATTCGGTTAATGCTTTCAAAAATTGAAACGGGCTGTGGGGGGGACACACATGCGCAGACACACACATGTACAAAAATACACACACATAGACAGGAAAGTGATCATAAATGCCTTTATTTCCTTCGAATAGTAGGCTAAAAAGGGATGCAACTTTAACTCAGGTGCCTACAGTTAAAATATAATTGTGTATATTGTATAACAACAGAAATTTGATATCAACTGCTTGAGGGCAAAAACATGTACCCGATCACAAAGTCTGGCACCTTAAAGTGTATATAGCAATTTTCTCGTGGAAATCTGATAAACAGCCATGGTACTTGTACGCAGCATTTCGCAACCGTTAACGTCGACAGCAACTCCACTCGTATTCGCCTTATGCGCGTCGATTTCGAGCGTTTTGATGTCTATCGATTGCCGCAAGTATGGCCTCGCGTTTGGCTTTCAAATGGGCCCTACCTGCTTTTCTGTAAACACCAGACGTCGTTGGAGGTAACGCAAGTGGAAGGAAGATTTGTGTATTGGTCGCCTGGGAGAACGTGAGCTGCTATTGTACACTGCCGTGTTGTTGGACTAGTTTCTTTACACCGTAAGCTACGACAAGGAACACTTTCGCCAGCGGACGACTGACAGTATAAATCCACCCTCGGTCTGTTTGTAATAAAAACATTTCATGGCAATGGGTGCTCGTGAGAGGTAGCAAGACTGAACGTGTTCAACGAGCACGTGGTCTTTGTGGTCGAGACGCTACCGCGGCGCTCTCCAATCATAGAGATCCGGGTTGAATTACCGACGGCCTCACACACTATTTCCGCGCATGGGAAATGTGACAAACGTTGTAATTGGCCGGTAGTTTTTTTTTGTGTTGCTTCCATTTTTTCCAGCCCCCGCAATTAGTCGCTGTTCCATTTCCACCTCACTTCACCTCAGTAGACGCAAAAATATTATTTCGTAAGTGCCCTCAAAACCTTTTAATTCACTAAACGAACCCGGTTGCTAGGACCCAAAACTACAGAACTGATACATGATTGGTTGTTTGCACCTCTGATTTAGGCAAAACATATGTAAGAAGATTTTAAGGTGCAGTGAAGGAAGTTATTCAAAAATTTCTTTTATTAATGTTTTAGCTAATGATTTTGCATATTATTTATATCCAAATTCTCGTTTCTTTTATATTTGATTTATATTATTACTAAAATATATGAGCGTAAGAATAAAATATGATTTGCTATTATCATAATTTTCTCACAGTCCCATGTCATAATCATACGCTAAAAAATCCAATTATATTTTTTTTTGTTGTTTGGATGTCTGTACGTACATTTTTTATCTCTATTAATATTTCCGGGTTCCCCACAACTTGATCAATAATGGCGTTCCTGCACGAGAGAAGATTTTTTATTCTTGGGTTTTTGTCACTATCAAGCTGCAGCGCAGCGTTTGAAATAAACTGCATTTAATATTCATGTACTTTAAAAAGACAATTATAACTTAGCGTTCAATCTGACAGTATGATAATATAAACTTAATTTTAAAATCATGCAACGTATTATACTAACGAGTGTGATTCGTGAACTATTATTAAGATTACCAAATCATTATATAAAAATAACATGCAATGACATACAAAACGGCTACGCTAAACATAAGACGCAAATTATACGTTGTTGTCTGTCACACGGGAATCTTTGCCACGTTTCATTTTGTATGCCAAATATGACTTTTATTCTGTAATAATCCGTGCGGGATTGAACAATGATACGAAATTTAAGGTAATGTTTTTTGACAGTTTTAACTTGTGTTAGTGAAGATCAGGCAAATTCTGATAAAATATTTGGGACATTTCCTATTACAAAAATAAACACTATCCGTTTTTTTACTAATCGACATTTCCTCTTATTCCCGTTTTATAATCCCTCCACGTTACGTCAGAATAGGTTTAAGCCAATATTCCCGTATAGTTATCTAAGGGATCACTGGAATGATTTCCACTAGGACGTGACTTAAACTGCAGTCTTTTCACAAACATANCGTATAGTTATCTAAGGGATCACTGGAATGATTTCCACTAGGACGTGACTTAAACTGCAGTCTTTTCACAAACATAGTTGTTAAATAAGCGGTGCTGTGATTCTTTTTTTTTCTATCAAACAGACACTTTTATAAAATAATTAATTTATATTTATTTTGGCCTATAATTTCTATATGGCCTAGTGAACAACTTGCAAACTTTTATCAATCATAGCGTATGAGTCACTTATAATTCTCAATCACTTTGCGTACGTGAACTATGATCGAGGTTGGAGAAAGGAGATATTTTCAGATATATTTGAAACTCACATCATATTCGAAAAAATAACAGCATTGCAAAAATGATTAAATTAGGATAATACTTTGAATACTCTGACAGTCCAAATCGTTATCATGTCTTTTGAAGTCATTTCCGAGTGAGACCGCGGAGAGACGTGGAAATAAGAAACCCACGCCTCATAAATGTGTGCCTTAGTTTACAGACTTAAAGCACCCATTTTCATGAGGCGTGACTTAAAAATGTCTCCTTTTAGGTAAACCAACAATATCAGTATCAGGATAAATACCATAAAAATTTTCCCTTACGAAACTCGCATACTGAAGGACATCAAGTATGTAGAATTTTCTTAATACAAATATTAATATAATCCATTCACGGTTACTTCACACTTTTCAGAAGCCGTGCTAAAGTTTTACTTCCAGGATTTTCTTCCGCTTCGTGCAGATAGGGCTTTTTTAATTCTATAAAAGTCCACCAAAGAACAACGCACCGAATTCGTGCGCATCCAGTTGTAATAATATTTAGCATTAAAACTATTTCTTTCTAGGCGCTACCAACACACATGTTTTCTCACTGTTTTTATTCATTTTCATTATAAATGAAATATTATGTATAAATGAAATATAGGTAAATCTTATATTTAACTAAAAATATAATTTTTTTTATGTTAACAGAGGTATCGAACGCTTGTGATTCACGGCATATTTAGTAAATAACTATACACGCCATACACGGGGTAATTTGTCAAGTGTTTGATTCAAAAAGTGTGAAGAAACCGCGAATAGACTAAACACAAAATGTTTACTTAGTTTCAAGGTACGGTACAGTATGCCTCTACACGTCAATTTATTAGCTGTTTGGGTTTTTATTAGATGAACGTTTACAAGAACAGGAAAAACTTGGGGACAAATAACTTTATGAAAAGTACTGTCTCAAGGTGTGTTATTTATTTATTTTCCATTTTTCCCTTTGAATGTTCCAGTTAACTGCGGATTAACATAATGGCCATTTGTGACTCTACAGATGGAAATAAGGAAGATTAAAAATAAATAACATGAACTCATTTTTATTAGTCTTCTCTTAATTAACGTATGGTTAGCATTAAGATATTTTTAATCACGCATGCGTATCGAAATGTTATTCTAAATAAATCTGTACTCTATGTAATGCATTTGTAATATGAACAAACACAATTACATTTTCCCAGATGTCTTATTTTATCCTTGATTAGATGCTATGTGGTTTATTTGGCAAAGTAAATTAGGAGCACATAAAATTGGACTCCAAAGGACCATTCGACGTTGGATTTTCCTCGAGAAGCGAACAAACAATATTTTAAAGCCCAGGCACGATTTCAGAAAGTTTAAATCATCAGCAGTAATAAGCTTTGTGTATATTGAAGTATAGGCCAGCCTAACTATTTGTAAAAATGTTATTACATTCCAATATAAATTGCATAAAAGAGCTATTACCCGAAAGGACAAGTGCAATATTTAATACTTCAGAATCATTCGAACAGCTTGTTAAGTAAAATATAGGATTAAAATTTATTTAGTTTTATTTTGACACTTCCTAAATTTAGAACTAGGCTGTTTTATTATTGGCCGTGTAACGCACTGAATTTACTCACATTAAATTTATTATATTGAAAGAATATCTTATATTAAACAAAATTAAATTAACATAATGCACATTATAAAACACGTATATAAATAAAAATCTTAAAAATTAAACTACACCAGTTTGACTTTATCGGCCTAATATCTATTTTTTATGGAATGTAATGAAATTTACCTGTTATGCGTTATAAGATACGTATCTATAGAGAATATTAAAAATAAAATTGTAGGATTTTCACGTAACCGGTCTTATATATACTTATTTCTGGAATAAATAAAACAAATAAAAATTTAATGTAAGGCAGGCGGGGAAGATTTACGAAGGAAGGTTTGTTGATATGGCACCTTTAAGCTGCCGGATCAGTTTGAGCAGAAACTTCGGTACTCTGCGTGTGGTAGCGGCAGCAGCGAAAGTACCCAGAGCAAGGCGAACCAGCCGCAGCACCACCCCCAAATTGTCTGATTTTTTATTAAACGTGACCTGCTCCGCGCGTAGGTCGGCGGAGGGCTCTGCATGGGGGTCACGAGGTAGCCCCGTCCCGGCGGACCGCCGCAATGTGGTGCTGCGGGCCCGTTCCGCCCCTGGGCGCCGACCATCGCGCGAGATGAGATAGCGTCGGGGACGAGCTACTCGCGCACCGGGCGGCGCATAGATAACATTACGTACGTGCCTGGAGTCCGCGCACTCCCGACCGAGTGCATGTGTGGCGTTGATCAGCCACGAGCAAGTCATTGCATTTCTAGTCACGTCACGTGGAAAAAATCGATACTCGCGAGTAAAATTTGTGGTGTTTCTTTTTGTTTCGGATTAGCAAGCTGCGGAACTGTTTCGTTATACGCTTTCAAATGTCGTGAAATCTCTATTATTTGAGGCATCTAGAAATATTTAANAGCTGCGGAACTGTTTCGTTATACGCTTTCAAATGTCGTGAAATCTCTATTATTTGAGGCATCTAGAAATATTTAACATTTGAAGCAGTGATGCTAAACGTTACATTAGCAGGTATACAACGTTGACCAGAATTTATGTACCAAACTCCAGGAGGTGATTTCTCATGAAGAATAAGGTAAGGGTATATATACATTGACAAACAATATCGCGTGGTGAATATTAAAATAAATATGCGGCTTTGAAAATCAAAGTTTGAGATGCGCGTATGTAAAAAATATTTTGATTATGAAGTACTTGAGATGTAGCGACAAAAATTGGAAACCGTGTTTTATGAAACGGAGATTGTAAATCTGTTAAAATTTCGTTGTTGAAATTGAGCCACTTCATTGCTGAAGAAGGGGTAGTCGCCCTATTTTAGCGGGTAACTTTGGAACACTAGGCGGTAATGAAAAATACGAGGCAAATGTTTACTCAACGTTGCAGAAATGAAAACAAAGGGTGCTCTTGTCTGAACTCGCTCCTGTAAACTGTTTTAGGGAAAAAAATGCCACGCAGAATTTCTCAAGTACGGTGTAATCCTGCGAGGGTAGGCAGCACAACTACCATCCGCGACAGGCAAGTGGCTGAGGAATTAGGCGAGGATGCAGTCGGTGCATGCGTTGAGGTGAGCTCGACTGCTGTCTGTGTGTGCCTGCAGCTGGCTGTGGAACCATGGGACGTCTTACGCGAGTGTAGCTAGCTGACATGCACCTCGCGTACGCAGCAGCCAACGCGATCTCAAGACCAAGCAGCGAAGCTATACCGGCGACATTTGCACGGCTCCGTCAGAGATTGCGAGTTGTAGGCTCGACAGTAGTGACGTGGCCGGATGCTGGAGCACCACGGACAAGGCAAACGGCGGCATTAGACGAAGACGTGCTTCGCCGTGCTACATGCTACGTACACATGCGTCATGTATTCCTCATATTCGCACTCTGTTCCTTATTCTCTACTCATTCCCTCCCTCAAATTAGCCAGTACTTACGTCTACATAGCGTAGCGAGTGGCAAATGTTTTGCCTACCCATGCAGGGCTGCACCGCACATCCAAAAGTTTGAACGGTTTTTTTTACTGGAAAATGGTGTACCGGAGCGAGTTCGGACAAGAGTACCATGTGGCTTCATTTTGCCAAGGTGAGTAATAATGTGCCTCGAATTTTTCAAAGTCTCCTGCGAAAATTGCGTGACTATACCTACGTAAGCAATGAAGGGGGTGCGATTTTAACCATTACATTTTAACAGATTTACAATCTCTGTTTCACGAAACAATGTTCTGAATTCTGTCGCTCCGTTTCAAGTACTTCCTGATATTTTTACATACATGCATTTCAAACTTTGATTTTCAATGCCTCATACCTCCCTTAATATCAACCACACGATAGCATTTGCCAATGTATAACCCACCTCATTTTTCATAAGTAATCTACTCCTTGAGTTTTGCACATTAATCCTGGTCAACGTTGCATGCCTGTATTATTGACACTATGAAAAATTTATTAAAACACTGCCCACTTACGTGCCTTAACATAACGAGGTGGTGTAGTGTAAACATACTGAAATTACATTAAAAAGCACCCGGGTTCGATTCTGAGTGCGGCCATCCTGATGTCAGTTTTCCATGGCTTCCCCACATCAGTTCCGTAAAAATACTTTAATGGTTACTTAATAAAGTCCATGGCCGATTCCTCCCCTTTCCTGCTTCCCAGAGCCACCTGCCTGTGTCTAATAACCTCACTGTCAAAGAAACGGCAAACCCTACCTACCTACCAGACAGAGCGTGAAATATTCCTGCCCCTACAAAGACGGTGGCTAACTGCCATGAATTTGTACGGTGTCATAGAAATACTGCGTGCACTCATCAATTAAAGGATCTCTGGAACTCTCTGTCCATTTCAATAGAACTGATAATATTTTCCTTAATTTTGCCCGTTCATTTCGTAAAGCCAAATATGTTAACCATTGAAAAATAAGTTGCCATAATTTATGAAATGGTAGGTGGATAGTCATATGAAGATATGAGAGTCACACTTACAAATACATTTCATAAAACATATCCAACCAGCGCACATGTTTCTCAGCTAGTGAAGAAATTCGTGTGCACGTACATTTCACACGATGAGAAACATCATGGTGGAATGCATATTTTCAGACACTAAACAACAGAAATATGGCAACAAAGACATCAGTTGATATTTTACGGTTGATGTGTGACACCTTTTGGAATTGAAGCCTCGCTGCCCTCTTCGCGAGCGCCTCCCAGTTGACACGTGTCATGAGGCATGTGGCCAGCCAGAACGGATCGCAGTTACACGTTTCTTGCTGCATGTCCTGCCAAGTAGGGATCCCTGCCACCTTCCTACCGCCCTACGCCCCTAGCAAGCTCGTGCGATTTNGAGCGCCGAGGTATCACGAGATAGAGAAACGCAGTTCGCCTAAATTCAGAAAACACGCACCGCTGAGAAATAGCTGACAGAGTAAGCTAGGGGCAAGGTGCCACCTTCCCCCCCAAACTTCAGGAACCAGGGTATGTGTTTTGAAAGGCATTGTTCTGCTTTCTACCACCTCACCACCTCCCCCAACAAGGCGACACATGCCGACAATTAAGGTAGGAAGCTAGCGAGCATATAAGCCCCCTGCGGGGAAGGTGGAGTGAGATCAGCCAGTTCTAGAGTACCGCGCAGAGAGTTTGGCCGGGAGATCGCACTCCCGGCCCCGTCCATCAGTAGGACAGTAATTTTCACCACGTCGAGAGAAGAGTTACGTCGTGAGATCGCGAAAAGAATGCCCGAACGAGCCCAGAACCACAGCCCAGGGGGAGATGGCACCCAGCAGGCCTTTTCCAAGGCCGCCCCACATCGCCGGAGCTCATCCCCAGCTGACATCATACCAGCAATAGTAAAGTATCCAGTCGCCGCCCAGAGAAGCCCCCCTCCACCACGAAGTCGTACACAGTTAATATGAGTAGCCAGAATAGAGTACCACACCACAGAAGTGTTGCTGTATGTTGTATTTTGTTCAAACTCGAGGCAATATATTTGTCCTTCAAAGTGAAACAGCAAAAGACCACCTTATTGAAAACCCCTCAACCTTCTAGGCACCTTATAGTCTATGCCTGGAGGAATTAACTACGACACTATAAGTCACCCTGTATTCTCCACAGGTGGGGTAAAGCGCAAGTTACATTGGCTTCCCCAACCAAATAGCATCAAGTTAAATTGGCGCCAAACGTGGGGCCTAGATAAGCCTGCACCACGGTGTACATTCCAATCCAAAACTGCATAATGGAGTTTGTGTTGTGACATATGGTAACACTGTGTAATCTCTGCAGAAATGTTCACTAACTTAATTCTTTACATTTGTTGCTCTTCTTGGTGGCAATGGATGGGGATTCAGGGACATCCTGTGTTATCTCGATGACGTTTTCAATATATTAAATGCTTTAAGTGTGTCAGTTTTGATTAGGTTATAATTAGTGGTGTTACTGTATAATGCAACCAGCTATCTTTGACTGTGTTGTAATTTTTCATCATAGCTGGATATTATTGGTTAATAGGGTTGACATAATTCTGGAGTCCAGCATTTATGTTTCGAAATTATATTCTTTGAATGTCAGATTTCATCACAAGTGTTATCACGAGACATTGACTGACTCTGTGGTAATGATCACATTTGTGTCTACTGCATGTGTGGGATTTCTTCAGAACTGTTATCAACAGAAGTGGCCAAACTATGTGGTAATGATCATATTTGTGTCCATTGCATGTGGAAATTTCTTCAGAAGTGTTATCGCCAAAAGTGGCCAGACCATGTGGTAATGATCATATATGTCTCCACTACATGTGGAAATTTCTTCAGAAGATTTAGCACCAGATGCGGCAAGACTTTGTAGTTATTATCACATTTATGTTCACTGCATGCGAAACTTCATTAGAACCGTTATCACCAGACGTGGCCAGATTATGTGGTCGTGATCACATTCTCAGGAGTAAAAACACCTTGAAATAGGCGAATGCTCCTCGTTCCAAGACGTGCCTCCAGCTACAGGAGATCAAGCAGGAAGAGGATGAGAGGGCTGGCGGGGGTAAACACGAAGCCTCCCGAACGGAACGCACTGGAGAGGGGACGGCTGCTCACGCTGTTCAAGAGCCTGTCACAGGCGCGTGAAAGCCATTTCCTGGGCACATGGAGTAAATAGCCTGTCAAGTCCCACTGGGAAGGAGGGGAAAGAGGGTGGCTGGGCTCTCTCTATACAGTGTTGAATAGGACGTAGCGAGAGGACTGCATGAGGGCCGTCACAGGAGTGGTTTTAATGGTGGCAGCCATCCTCTCGGTATTACTCTACTCTGTAACGGTCCGCTTTACCTGGTGTCAACGCTACCTCCCCGGGGAAGCTCCGGAAACGTTCCCGTGTTTGCACAGTCCGGTAACTGGCGGGGGAAAAAAATATTCTGACTATGAAAAACGTCTCGATAACACCACAACTGAAGGCGCACGAGACAGTTCTATTGGAACTTGTATCCGTATAGAGAAATAGAGGGAGATAAAACATAATTTAAGTATGTTTAACTTAAAACTTGATCAACGTTGACTTCGTTTTATGCTAGACTCACGTCACAATGAGTGTATTATACGAAATTCGAAACTGCCCGTTTAAAAATTCGAAAGCTGTTCAAAGTTTTATAGCGATCATTAAGTACAACAGTTCTTAATTGACCGTGTGTTTATGAAACATAAGATAATTGTACAAGTACACCAGATAATTAAATATTGGAATACTATTTTTTAAGCATTATAAAGCCAAATTATATTTACTTAATTTTTGAAACAAATAAATTTTATAAAAAGATTTTTAATGAATTCCAAATAACCCAATTTTCATGATCAGTACATATTTAAATACTCCGACATGTATATTCCACAAGACAAACGGTTTTAATAAAATTACGAGTGCTGATTCAGGAGTTATGGCAGCTATTTATTTCCCGTAAATGATCCAACACATGACATTTACTATGTACAGTTGAAAGTGTATGACAAGTACAGCTTACAGGTGACACTACATGGGGTATTGATCCAGGAATGTCCGGCAAGGAACAAAGACACGCATACATGCCTGCTTGAAATCACCGTTTAATTGATATATTCTCGTACACTCTGTATACACTCATTTGAACGGGTACGTATCGATCTTAGTCCGTGTGACTACTATATTATTCCCAAAGTGAAGAGGCCATTGCGTGGTATACGCTTTGCCAACAAACATGACACCGTCGCAGCATTTCGACTAAAGGTGGCGCACATTGACGGATCTCATGCAGCCGATGGTATTTCCCGTCTGCCTCGTCGCAGGCAACGAACCATGGACAACCTCGGATACCACTTTGAAGGATGTTAAACATCTCGTACACGTACGATACGTACCCNAGGCAACGAACCATGGACAACCTCGGATACCACTTTGAAGGATGTTAAACATCTCGTACACGTACGATACGTACCCATTCAAATGAGTGTATAAAGAGTTTACGAGAATAGATCAATTAAACGGTGATTTCAATCATCCATGTTTGTCTTTGTTCCTTGCCGCAAATTCCTGCAGCCATGCCCCATGTGGTGTCACCTTTAAAACGAATTTGTCGTACACTTTCAATTGTACATAGTGCATTTCCGGTGTTGGATCATTTTCGGGAGACAAACAAAAGCTGCCATGACTTCTGAATCATCCCTCGCACTTTTACGAACGAGTAATTATTCAATCAGTTTATACATGTTAACCATACGCCACTATTAATCCGTTNATCCCTCGCACTTTTACGAACGAGTAATTATTCAATCAGTTTATACATGTTAACCATACGCCACTATTAATCCGTTAAAAAAAAAATGCAACTATCACTTGTGTGTATCTTCAGGTTATAGGACTTTCCACCTCTTGCAAATAAAAATTATTATCGAAGAAAATTATATTTTGCTTTTTAATACAATTCCTAAAATGGTACGTTAAATTATAAATATTTATTTCTTTCGCTTACCTGCTCAAATGGTTCCTGATGTTTACATTCTACTTCAAATTAATTTGTTTTCTGTTAACTATTTGTAAATTTTTGGAGCCCTTAAACGAAGACCTAGCTTTACCCTCGCAGTCATACTTACGCCAAAATAATCCAGACGTGCGGAGTTCTCAGAACTTATGTTATGCTCCCAACTTGCACTTTCGTGGTTTAACTGCTCACCAGGGAACTGTTTATAGATCAATCAGCCTAATGAAATGAGTCGGCCCTATGTTTCCCTCTGGTCGTGGAAAAGTATAGAAACTCTTAAGTGTTAGCGCAGGTACTCGCTGAACGCTTTGTAACGAACTCGTCGTCATTGGCCTGTGCTTCAAAGTTACAGTTCCATTAATTTTGACAGCGGTAATGCCTGCCACAGAATTTATTACTGCAGCATATTACCGATGGTATGTTAAATACCATCGGTTCTTTTTTTCACTGAACTAAATAATCTTTTGATGCAAAATTTAGTTTTCCTTAGCGTCGTATTTTTCAGACCATGCGAGAAAACGCAAGTTTTGTAAATTATTTAGTTTAGAGAAATTAAAAACGTGTTTATATATATGCAGCTCTTGACCACGCTAGGTTTAGTATAAAAAAAACTATGGCTGTGGAAGTGTTTGGTAACAACCTAATTCATTAAAACAAACTAGCTGCATTTTCACGAAAAGGCCACTTTGAAAAAAAAAACAACCGTAAGGAATTTTAAATTGGTACCTATGGAACTGAAAACAAATTTACTAATTTCTAAAGGTTTTGATTAGTCTNAACCGTAAGGAATTTTAAATTGGTACCTATGGAACTGAAAACAAATTTACTAATTTCTAAAGGTTTTGATTAGTCTCTGGCAATCCTGTTAATCCCATAAACATTTCAAAATATTACGTTTTTGGAGTTCAGTTTTTGACTTAAAACCAATTACTAATGTATATATGTATGAATTTCAAGTACGAATTATAATATTGAGGCCTTCAAATTTTGTATGAAATGAAGAAAGTAAGCTCACCAGTCTACAGCCATAAAATAAAGACAAATTTTATATTTTATGTAGAATCAGGTTAGTCAGTTCCTTTGTGAGCAATTCGACCCCAATGCCGCGAATTGGGAGCATTATATATTAAGTACATACTAAGAACTCTGCAGGTCTGGATTATTTGGCTTTAGGCATGGATGCAAGGATTTATAAATATCAAACCATGAATCCGTATGTAAAGCTAGATCTCTGTTGTAGGGCGCCATTGTTTTCAGTTTAAACATTTTAATGTTTAACTGATTTGGCTTACATATATATATATATCAATATTCAAATTATATATATTTGTATTCCTGACAGAAAAAAATATATTTTCCACCACCTACATTTTTCCCTTAAGGTCATCTTCCGCCCCGCCCCTAGTTGTGAAATAATCCTAACATAAGAGAATTTTTGGATAAACGTAAAAACACCAATTGTTTGTATAAAGTAAATATTATCACACCCAACTTCAGGGTTGTTTAAGGGAGTCATTGAAGTAGCATTATGTAGCTTTGAGTTTAATTTATCGAGCTGTTATATGTTCTTTTGCTTATAAAGCAAAACCCAAAAAAATTACTGATCTCTCAACATTTTTACCAATCCAGACTATCAAGTATTCAGTGTTGCTCTAAAATGAATTGCATACAAAAAATTCTAACACAGTTTACTTCTATTCACCTTCCTAAGCGCGCCAGGTTTCATATGGAATTTTTCTTCAAGATAAAACGCAGATTTTATTGTGTTGTATAAAACGCCATATTATCACGTACATATTAAAGGACTATAAGATTTTTTCCTTAGAATTTTTAGCAGTCATAATTAAGAGAACAGATTTGGACAGCACCAGCTGGGTTTTTGTCTGCGTTCCGTTTCGCACACGATTATTCATTCAGGAAATAATTTTCCTGATGACTCCATCAGTCTTCTTGCAGCTTCAACATCGGAAGACGGCCTGTGAAATTTACTGTCTCCTTGGAAGCAATATTCTCTGCCAGTTACCTATTTGGCATTCGATAATGTCGAATTCCGTACCTGTTTCCAGACTTCAAGTTCCGTGCTGATAATATGTTGCCTCCAAGCAAAACAGGAGTATTTTCTTTACTGCAGTGTTTGTGTTGCGTGCCGCTGTTCATACACCATGAGAAAAGTTTGTTTTAGACAATAAAATAGTAATTTTAATATATCTACTCAAATGTTTGGAGTAAAACCAACCAAATATTTTGCTACCAAGCAGGTTTTGTTGAATCAACAAAGAGGTATATCCATTAAACAAAACGTCAAATTTTCAAAATTTGTATATATATTTTTTTTTTGTTTCCTTGCTTAAATGTCTTCTGATCTTTACATTTAACTTTATTTAATTTCTTTTCTTAGACAACTGGTAAATTTTGTGGCAGGTATATCACCTGCTAGTTTATTAACTTCCGACACATTTCATATAAATTTGTATCGCAAACGTGTCTGAAAACATGCATGTAAATTAAGGGCAGGCAAGTTTATATTATCTGGATTGTTTGCAGTTTTTTTGGCGAAAGTGTCTTTTTTTTAATAATAATTTTATAGAAGTATGGAGCTATCCAAACCGTGTTCCTTTATTTAAAACTATGATTTACTGTATATATATTATATGATATATATATATATATATGATTCTAAAATCACGGGAAAAACATTGAGGGGTCGTAGATCTCATTAAAACAAACAATTATTGTATAGGAATATATGGGCGGGAGTGACGCGTTGAGGCATAAACACAAAAATAACACATGAAATGCAACGCAGTGTTTATTTACAACGTCACCGCTAAATGCCTTTTTACAGCAATGTTTATAATAATTACTCAAAATTGCTACCACTGACAGTAATGCAAGCTTGGTAGCGTCGGTGGAGTGATTGGCGAACAGATTCAAATAAGCCGGGTATTTCACGGNCACGAAATAAAGGCAACTTGTAGTCTAAATAAAAATGTATCTCTCTTGATGTGTTTTACAACTGGAGATATATATATATATATATATATATTTATATAAAGTATCTCATAGCTCAGTTTCTGGGCTTATTTATCAAAACATGTCTGCCAGAAGTGCCGCAGAACAGGAAAAAATTAAGAGAGACTTGCTTCTCGCAAAATATTGTATAAGTTATTATTCTAGCATATGCCAGTGCGAAATAATATAAATATTCATTCATGACCTAAAATTGCATTGTAGTATTACTGCAACTGAGGCCTGAGAATATACAAGCCGGCTAGAACAGCGCTAAAATTGTGTCTCTTTCTGCGTATCTTACCAACCTAACATTATAACTATTGTTTGTACTTAATTATTTGCTTATAAAAAATATCGCTATTACCTTATAAAAAATTTAATACCTACAATGATACGAATGTAATTTTGCCACAATACCAAAAACGCAATATCTAACTCATGACAATATATTTCATGAGACTGCAGCCACACATTTGATGCAGAATCTGAATACCCCCCTTTACCATCCCCTAAAATTACCTACGTTAAAGGTTGGTTGTGGAAGCTCATATATCGGCTCAAACCAATTAAACCATTCGTCCAGACGTTATAACGCTGTCTTAACCTATTCGTAACATTGAAGGAGTGTTTCATCTGTAGTAAAATTAATTCATGAAGTTTTGGTTTCAAAACAAGTGAAATACATACATGCCGAAGCATCTACTCGTAAACTGTCTTCTGGGAAATGACATTAATACTAAATGACATACATACATATTTATTAAACCTCTCAGA
This sequence comes from Clitarchus hookeri, assembly GCA_002778355.1. Lineage (NCBI taxonomy): Eukaryota > Metazoa > Arthropoda > Insecta > Phasmatodea > Phasmatidae > Clitarchus > Clitarchus hookeri. The sequence continues at coordinate 29,925 of NQII01005033.1, read as the reverse complement.
ATTGAAACAATTTTTGTAAACAAAAAGAAACACTCTCATTTGAAGTTTCTTCAAGTTTATTCCAAGTTTAAAATCGACACCGACTTCAATTGCACTTAAGCAGTTCATGTTTTAGTTAGTCATAATATATGAAATTTTAATAATTTCAGGGATAGGAACATATTTTTAAATACAGCAAAAAAAGAATAACAAACACTGCACTTTCACTCAGAAACTATATCAAAGAGGTTTATTTACTATGTAAATGAATATTTTCGGAGTTGCATGCTGCCACTTTAAATCGCATTGGACGTCAAGCACTGTTCTGTTGGTACGAAAGCGTGGAGAGAACAAAAATAAAAATAATAATACAAAACAATGAACCGGGTATTTTGAACGTTGTTAGAGTTAAGTGACGATGTGAAAGAGTTAAAAACATAATTATGTTAAAGTCACGCCAAATGAATATCTTACTTGCAGGCAACGAAATAAATTGAATTTCAAGTGACACCAATTTTTAATTTTATGAATAGCAATACCTTCAAACATGCAACTTCTTTTCTAAGTTAGCTGCGAAATTAAATGCGAATAATTCGGTCATTACTTTCGTTAAAATAGTATATGCCGTTACAAACAGTAATAATTTTGAAAAATTTCATTTAAAAATGCGCACTTTATCGTGAACAGCCTTGAAATATCTTGTCATGTTACTGAAAAGGTAAATTTTGACGAGGCTTTTAAATGTTGAGTTTTTTTTAACTTGAATAGTGGCTATTTACCTGAATATGCACTCAAGACAATGCGTTCCGATATTTAATAATAATTGCCACTCCTGTATGATTCTGTTGAATAAATAAGCTTTTTTGAGCCGTTCGAGAAAAACACAAAAGATGAAATGAGAGAAAAATAAAACCTCTTATAAAGTCAGAACAATAAAGACAGGCAAAGAGGGAGGGTGGGAAGGAAGCTAATTGGGCGGCTATTAACATAGAGGTCTTGAGAGCCGATGAGGGTGAAGTGGGGTGGGTATGGGGGAGCGCCGGTATGAAAGGGAGGGACAAACGGGAGATCCCCGAGAAAACCCGCCGACCAGCGACATCGTCCAAAACGATTCCCACTTGCGGAAGTCCCAAGTGAACCGGCCGGCTATTGAAACTGGTTTGGACAGGCGAAGATAGACTGATTAATCATTTGTATGTTATTTACTCATATTAATTAAAATTACTGTAATTAATTGAAAATTTAATTAAGCTCGCAAATATATTACTGTTAATGCTAGTGTTAAAGTACCTTTACTCACTACCGTATTCTGGCGATAACACGGTTACTATATTAAGATTACTTTGGCAATTTCCATTAAAATTGTTTTATTAGAATGTTCTTGTTTGAGTTCCTCGCGTCTGTGGAATGGAAAATAATCCTCCTCATATCCTCGGATAGCAGAACATAAATATTTATTCATCTCGGGGATCCCAAATTGCAAGCTGGTTCATTTCCCCTTACAGTCGGCTTCCAGCATACGTCTTTCTTATGGACCAGAAACTTTCAACAATTTTCCTTTTCCTTCCATCGAGAGCTACTTTAAGAGGCATAGACACACTGCCTCACTTACCTTACAAGCGAAATTAAATTATTAATAATTTTTCTTAAATCCACACGTAGAGCAGCTGATGATATAAGAGAATTTTAAGATTAGCGTGTTACAAAACGTTAAAATTTACAAACATTAGTAACCAAGGTTGTTAATATATTTCCTGCTAATTCCAAAAATAATTACAATTGTCATTGTTTTGGTTTTTTTTTTCTTCAAAGTGATTCATTTTAATTTCAGTAATCAAGATAAATTTTATTATTTAATAATTAAAAAAATTATAAGTAAATAATTTTCTAATAAAGACTATTTATTTAATGGGACTTGACTTCTGAATGTCTTCGGGTATCTGCATTTCAAAATAAACCGGACTTTCTGTTAATATAACGGTCCTATCGGAGAAAAGTAGAAATATTTATTGTACGAGTCTTTACAGTATGCAGTTTTATTTTCGAGCATGTTAAATGTATTAAACTTTAGCTACTCTAGTAGAAGCAAGTTTTAACGTAGGTTGAATTTAGCTATCGTGTACATTGCAGAGGAAACGGGAGATCCCCGAGAAAACCCACAGACCAGCAGCATCGTCCGGCACGATTCCCACTTGCGAAAATCCGGGAGGGGCCCCGCCGGGAATGGAGCCCGGTTCACCAAGTTGGGAGGCGAGTAGTCTAACCACTACACCACCGCGGTCCCTTTAAAGTTGATGCGCATAAATTCCAGATAGTTAACAGGTAATTTAATTTTAGATAAAGTGTTTCTTGAAGTCTTAAGAGTGACGTCTTGCATTTTCTTTGAAATTTGACACTTGCCGACCTTTGCTAAGGGTTTTTATTTCTGGCTATTGTTAATATAATTTTACCTTAAAAACCATAATCGAATTACAGACGCAAAATATGACAACATTTTCTAATAAATATATTTTAGTATATTTGGATGAAAGGGAAATGTTTTTTGATTTTTGGCCTATCGTATTATTTTTGTTCAATTTATTATTTCATACGAAAATATAAATACATTTTAAATAATTGTGTTAAAGAAGTTAAATTTAAAAACACAATTTTTAAAATTTTCTAAATATTATTTTTAAATGTACTATTTAAACTTTTTAATTTATGTTATAATATACAATTTTTTAACCTATCAAAGACGGATTACTTTTTTTTTAGTTTAAGTCAGGGTATCACAATGGTTTAATGTAAAACAAATATTTCCACTTTAAATAAGTATAGAATTTTTTAATTAAATACGAGTTTGATGCCTTTTTTCTTTTAACTTTTTTTAATTTAGGTTGTAAATATAATTTTTGAAATCAGCGTTGAAGAATTTGTTGAGTTTAAAATTTAGAATTTAAATTTCTGACTTAAAATTGAATAACAATTTTTTTAATTTAATACAATTTTTTTTATTTCATAAAGTTAATATAAAACAATTAATAATAAACGAATTGTCTAGATCATTCCATTTATACACTACTCACAAAAAAACACAAATAATTGGCATGAAACATAAACTACACCAGGCTGTCGTTTGTGGGCACATTGGCAACAAATAACGAATATGGGGTGCTAGCACTAGCGGCAATTTTAGTTTACGTGGGAATTAAAGGGAGTTTGCGTAAAACTCATTGTATTGCGTAACTAAATTTTCTTAGTTTCGAAGAAATAAGGCAGCAATTATGTTATAACCTTTTGTTACACCTCTCGCTTACTGACCTGAAAGTGAGAGGTTTTGGGTCGCCGAAGGTTTGCGAGGACACGAGTAAGCCATTTTGGAGCGGTAACATTATAACGAGGAATATCACCAGCCAATATAAAATCTGATTTTAACGTCATAAATATTCCGTGCGCAGAAAAATATAAAAAAAGTTACATTTCCATTTGTGCGCATTGACACGTTAGCGATAAGATATGAACTGTAACATCACTCGCAAATTTTTCAAACAATTCATAAAAAAAAAACTACAGGAAGAGATGGAACGGGCGGAACGTGTGATGAGTAAAAGTGCTAACGACATATGGAGTGCACGGCGGGGACGACCCTTTCACCTAAAATGTGCGGTCAGAATTGCTCGACTTTTCCGCCCTGAATATGTCATCGATCGTTTCGCTGCGAGGGAGGAGGTAGAGTCACGTGCCTGTGAAAGTAGAACCTTGTCCGCTGTAACTGCGATGGTGATAAAGCGACGTCTGAACTCAGCACCGACTGTATCATCGACCGCTCCAGGTAAACTTTATTCTCGGCTTCGCCAAGAAGGTAGAACCAGATACGTTTCTGAAAGAAACTTATTTTCGTCTATTGCCTACATCCGTAATATCATACGAGCCAAATATATATTTGCTTTTATTCGCACGCACTTGATTAACATACTGGTTCATTTATGCAGTCTTAAAAGTCGCTGGGCTAAAACTATCTCCATGACATCCATTAAAAATAACTTTTTTCTCGCAAAAATACATTCCAATTGAAATTGGGGAACTCTTGGGGTGAACCTTGGCCAAGTCACTTACATGCTTTCTTGTTGAAATATCTATCTTTTTTCTCCACTTTCAGATTATCTCTCTCCCTCTTTCCGTCGTTCACTCTCTATCCCACCCACGCCCTCTCTCCCTTGTTTATATTTTTATGAAAGTAAGAATCCAATGGATAGAAAAATTATTACAAATATGTGGCAAATCCTTTGTATATTTACAGAGATGTTGCGGAACACGCCATCAATTTGTTTTCCTATTTTTTATTGACATGGCTGTTGATTATTATATATTCTATGTTTTGTTATGGTTTGATGATTTTTCCGTTATACGGGATATCGTTAAATACCTACTTTCCTATGGCCTGTATTTGGACTATATTAATTTTTGTATTTACTGCGATCACTGTCCACCACTGCTGTTGATTCTTTGAGCCTAATTAATCATATTTAAACGATACAATTTTCAATTATTGCCCAGAGAGTAATAGATTTTCTTCTTCGGGCGGCCATTTGCATCCATTCAAGAAAAAGTACGCTACTTTCTGCTGACTATTTAAGTAATTAAAAAACTAATAATTTGTTAATCTAAAAACTTTTAAATTGATAAATTTAAGATCGTACACAATTCCAACGTTTACTTAAACGGACTAAAGAAAATAAGATATTAGAGGTTTTTCGTAAATAGATATTTTTACAAAGGATGCATGAATACTAATAATATAAACTAAATAATTATAACAAGTGTCAGANCCCTTGAAAATGTATTTCCTTCTAAGTGGACTGATGGCAATAAAGTTGATAAAATAGTTATTAAAAAAACTAAATCAATCAAATAAACTCCTAAAAATTCATATTGGCCTGTATTTGGACTATATTAATTTTTGTATTTACTGCGATCACTGTCCACCACTGCTGTTGATTCTTTGAGCCTAATTAATCATATTTAAACGATACAATTTTCAATTATTGCCCAGAGAGTAATAGATTTTCTTCTTCGGGCGGCCATTTGCATCCATTCAAGAAAAAGTACGCTACTTTCTGCTGACTATTTAAGTAATTAAAAAACTGATAATTTGTTAATCTAAAAACTTTTAAATTGATAAATTTAAGATCGTACACAATTCCAACGTTTACTTAAACGGACTAAAGAAAATATAATATTAGAGGTTTTTCGTAAATAGATATTTTTACAAAGGATGCATGAATACTAATAATATAAACTAAATAATTATAACAAGTGTCAGGATGTACAAATTTACATATGTGACAATATGCCACTTTCGTATCGCACTATTCAGTCGTTAATCCTCGCAATTTAGCNGATGTACAAATTTACATATGTGACAATATGCCACTTTCGTATCGCACTATTCAGTCGTTAATCCTCGCAATTTAGCATTTTTCTGGAATAAATTATTAGTGTAACGATAGAAGATATTTAATGCCTTCCACCATATGTAACTACTAATGTTACATTATATATTGATGTTTCTAGTACTTCCATTTTGAATGCCGTTTACATCACATAAGCCCTTATTTTGCACAATAACGTTATCTTTTAGGAAATATGCGTATGTCTATTAAAACTACTCAATTTCTTGAAAAGGTCGTTTCTTAAATACCCACAAAACAATCCGGAAACTACGAAACTAGTATTTTAGTTGGCGTANATTTCTTGAAAAGGTCGTTTCTTAAATACCCACAAAACAATCCGGAAACTACGAAACTAGTATTTTAGTTGGCGTACGTTCACAACTTTCCTATCTGTTTAAACAAACTTGTTAGTTTGAAATAACATTATTTAATTTATGATCATAAGTGGNCGTTCACAACTTTCCTATCTGTTTAAACAAACTTGTTAGTTTGAAATAACATTATTTAATTTATGATCATAAGTGGAGCCCGCTGTATTAGCCTGCAGAAAACTGAGTGGAGTGGAGATATTTGGGCAACTCTTTAACATCGAGGTCTTGAGAACTGATGAGGGTGAAGAGAGTTGAGTATGGAGCAGCGTTGGAATGCAAATGAGGGTATAACGGGAGATCTCAGAGAAAACCCGCCAACCAGCGGCATCGTCCGGCACGATTCCCACACGCGAAAATCCGATTCGTCTAGGAGGAAGGCGACTTGCCTGGCCACTACACACCGCGTCCCCAAAAAAAATTATATTTTAAAATTTATTTTATCAATAAATAAAATTATGTAAAATAATATAATGTGCTATCAATTTCTTTGAGAAAATATGAAATAGCATACGTATGCGTTTCATATTTACATTTTAATATTTTCTTCCCAGAAAGAAATGATGGGCCCGCGCTGAAATGACTTTCATGGAAATAAATAGGCAATCCCGAACCCATCATATGAATAACAAAAATTTTCACTGTATCAAAATTTTTAAGTTTTTATTATTCTATATACATGTTTTGCGAAAGAACTATTATGAATAATTTGAATCATCTCCACGATCGTAACGAATTGTAGGTTTTAATGATGTATTGATGTTTACCAAAAAACTTTTACTAAAATAAGTGAATTTTTGCGAAATATTGTTTTAGGATACTACAGAGCGATCCTAATGAATCTTCTCGACTTGCATTGGCGATAAAGACAGAACGAACGACAAACCAAACGTGCAATAACGTCAGAAACGAAGAGTAGCCATGGGAGATTCATTTCGGGCTGCGACGATTCTGTATGGCAACCTTCGTTGTACTCTCGGGATTCGTCTATGGTGACGATCTTTTTTCCAAAGGAGTGTATTTAGGAGGTATTCTGAACGAAATCCATAAATAGGATTGTCTCAGGTGCATGATGGATTTTGTAAGGACAATTATTGTAACACAAAGCTACTAACGAACAAAACTGGCAGATAGAGGCCCTCTAATATACTTTTTACAGTATGTATAGTCAATATTTTATCTGCAGTTGTCCTCAGCTCAGCTGAGAATTTTAGAAAGTCCAGTTTTGGGTGCGGATACACTAAAGTATCTTAACGTGAATATTTTAAGACAGGTATATTCAAACATATTCNCATACAGTAGGTTTCAGATTATCGCAGGTTTCACCAACACATGAGTGACACTTAAGTTTAAGTGATCACTAAGGTCGGCAATAAATTTTTTTTCACAATTACAATAATTATTCAAGCAAGGCCAACTCAGGTACCCCTGTTTAAAGAAACAAGAGGTACAGTTAGGCTCCCCCGTCTCAAAGAAGAAAAACATGCCCTTGAAAAAATGCGTGAAAGAAGGTGGGTTGGAAAGCCTAATGCCGTGTTCACACTTCTGGTCACACCCCTGTGCATTCCTACAGTCTTGGAAACCATTTCTTAGTCATCTCAATGAAGAGTAATGATGCGTTTACATTCCTTCGCTCTATATAATCGTCTGGTTTCCTCGTCAGTGTGGTTGTTCTGGCGGACTTTTAGTTTAGGAATTAGTTCGAACGTTACATGCAGATTAAATGGCTCTACTCGAAGCAATGCAGCTCTTAGAAGCAACAGCGGCAAGTTTCCAAAAACAACGCGACAAAAGTATTTTAGAAATCAAGACATTATTTTAATAATACGGGAGATGTCATTATAAATAGGGGAACAAATAAATAGTACGAAAACAACCATACTGCAGAAAACATATCAAAATTTAAATATAAGCAATTTGTAAAATTCTATCGAACTGATGCGTGCCTTAATTTTATGCTCTACATTCTAAATGAACATTCTCCCGGAATTCCAAAATCACAGCTGCCAAGAAATGGGCAGATACAAAAGTTGCTCTCACCAGAGTTTAGCAATCCAGGTATGTATATCACGTTAAAAACTACTCTTAGTCTCCTTAAGAAGGCTACGAATTGACGTATACGTTTTCAAACTTCAATGTTATGTTTTAACTCTTGTGTACACCACCCACTTCAAAGAGCACAGTGGAGCACATTTTTTCGACACTGCATCACCAGAAAAGTTATCTACGCAGTAATAATAATAATAATAATAATGGCGCGTGCACCCAGGGCAAGGCCTGGTGACGGTCTTTCCAGCTGGGCCCGTAGGTGACCGTCATCCCCGGGCATGACAGAGATGAGACCCTAGAATGGAGCGGAATGCAAAGGCGGGGGAAACTGGAGTACCCCGAGAAAATCCGCCGGCAAGCGGCATCGTCCAGTATGATTCCCGCATGCGAAAATGCGGAAGTGAACCCGCCGGGGATCGAATCTGGATCACCGTGGTGGGAGGCGAGTGCCCTGGCCACTACGCCACCGCTGCCCCTTTGTATACACAGTACAATTACAGAAGATCACCAAAATGGGCTGGCTTTGCTGCAAACCCTTCAGAGAATTGTATCCGCAGTAAAGCCTGAAGAACTTCTAGACAGTTTTGCTAGTAACCCCAAAATAAAACTCTCATTAAACTTCCTTCGAACGAAAAAAAAATCATAATTATTCATGTTTGAACTTAGAATGTTCCCGTTTTCTTAGGATAAAGTGCGTGCTGAGAAGAGTTTATATTCATTTTCGTTATTTCAGTTATAAATACGTTTACTTCTACAGTCAACAAATCCGTGAACTGACATCCCGAGCGTAGGCAGCCACGCTCAACAGAGTCAACCAACTTATTAACTGGGAGACGTAACTACTTAAGGAGTTTATATAGCGTAAACATTTGCGAAGCCCCACGAAAATATTGCTAATAATGAAAATAATATTCATTACACAGCGACACTAAAAGTCGTTGCACACACAGCCATTTTTAATGGCATAATTTGTCATGCTATTTAATACTGTAACAAATGACAGAACGCTTGACCCAACTGCATAGAATAAACGCATGTTTTCAAAACAATAAAAACTACTAAGGATTCGAATAACTTCCAAACTTGTGTTTATTTATTTAGTTTTTAAAATTTACCATTTGTATTACGTTACTCCGTACTCCCTCCAGGAAACAGGGTCAGATCCGCCCTTGTAGGCAGCTGAATGTGTCTGAAGTAGTTCTGTGGCTCGTTTGAGAGAGACCTTGGTTTCTTAATTTAGGCCGTTGTGTATTCCTCCGCCGCTTGCAAAAAAATTTTACATTGCCATGGACTTACTGGAATTAATGCGCCAAATCAAGTGAATAAGTGAAACTAATCGAAATACAAATACTTATAAACCAAATATTTTTGAAAATTCTGTGAAACCAAAATTAATTAATTTCCTTGGCCACAAATTAAAAATTTTATCTGGCCTTATAATATTTCACCTGGAGTGATCTCGGAATAGCATCAAAGAAAACAGAAATCACTTAAGTCCGGACAATAAATCAAAGCCATGCCTTCCAAAATACGAGTCCAGATTANACAGAAATCACTTAAGTCCGGACAATAAATCAAAGCCATGCCTTCCAAAATACGAGTCCAGATTACTACCACAGCTTTAACTCGTTCAGTCCCTAGAAAATATATTTCGAGTTTCGTTGTCAAAAATGACTGCAAATAAATTTTTAAGTGGGAAAAAAATAAAAGATGTGTGGATTATTTTAAAAGATGTCTAATGAATACAGAAACCCTTAAATTGGGATATAAAAATCTATTTTCTCTCAGCAAGCAGGTGTGACACCGCTGATTGCCTTTTACCGTGAACGTGGATAGTTGAGTTAGCGGCCTGTTCGTCCCCAGAGGTCCTTCAGTTTATGCACGTATATAACAAGCTTGAGTCACTGTGAAGTGCGTTGCCCAGGCTAATGCACTCGAGCGACCCGCACCCTGAAGTCCAGAGGATGTTTAGCAACATGCTCGCCTCTCCATGCCAGCACTACCCACTGACTCTCTCACCGTACTTATCCCCGTCGCGTCGATTAGGGCCCGCCTGACTCCCATAGCTCGAGAGTTCCCCATTAGCTCGACTACTCGTTCTCNATCCCCGTCGCGTCGATTAGGGCCCGCCTGACTCCCATAGCTCGAGAGTTCCCCATTAGCTCGACTACTCGTTCTCGCCTTAAGACACCTTCCTCTCCGCCTTTCACCCTCCCACACGCTTAACCCGTAACACCCACTCCGCACACTTGAATCAATTTGCACGGGGAGTGGGTCATCCCGTCGCGACGCCCCCGTTGTATTAGGACTGCCTTCGCCGGCTCTGTAGTCGGATATTTCCAGCCAATCTTATCGAGCTCCTACATCACGATTCCTTTGAAATCAAACGTAAAGTGCACGCGGGACAAACTGAAGTTTTTATGAAGTAGAANAGCTCCTACATCACGATTCCTTTGAAATCAAACGTAAAGTGCACGCGGGACAAACTGAAGTTTTTATGAAGTAGAATACATTTCGCGACAGGGAAGATAGTGCTTCGGCGAGTGCTCGCAAATCTAATAGTGGAAGTAGGTCGGCGCTCGTAACACGTGGTGCAGAATTAATGCCGTTCACAAGAGTCTGAAAAAGGAGGAGTCGAAACACTTTTGTAATTTTTACGATCTATGGTATGAAGGATATGCTATTGAAGGTAAATCAATTTTCCCCTTTTTCTTCGAACTGTTCTGCTCTCCTGAGTAACGATTCACATTGCTGCTTAACAGTATCCTGAAGTTGAGTTGTCCCGTTTGGAGGGAAATTACAAAACTATAATAAGTACATACGGAGCTAAGTTGTGAAGTAAAATAGAGATGAAACAGCAACAACATATTATAACTTTTAAAACGGAAATACCCTGAGAAAATCCTCCTGCTAACGGCAACGTCACTCATAGTTTTCAAGTGTGAAAATTTGATATTTTAACGTTATACCTTGGCACTCGTTTCATAAACATGTCTAATGCAGTATATTCAAAGACAACTGGGACAAATTTATATGAGTTATTGTTGGCATGCCAATGAGCAAAATAATTTCCCTCTGGCATATTCAAATTTTATTAAGGGGAACTCTTGTATTTATGTTGTCTCGGCGATTGTTATAACGTTGATAAGCATTGAATATCACACTTTTTTTTTTTACGTAATTTACTCCACTATTATATCTCTTGTTATACTGAGTCAACATTTAACTTCCGTAAACAGAAAAAAAAATTTCAACAGAAATGAATTTTTATTTGTAATTCTACTAGTAATTTTACAAAACATTTTGTTGTAAACCGTTTGCATTTTCACTTGTGCAAAAAAAAAAAGGATTTGTAGAACTATAGAAAATTCCTTACAGTATTACTGACATTTGTAAAATTTACACGTAGGCGCACTAAACACATTTTGACAACTAGTTTCCAAAAAAAAAAAATATTTTGTTAAATTATGAAAACTTTTTGTGTGTATGGTCCCTCTACGTTCCACAAACATTAATTTAGGTCCACTTTCCTTCCACTCCTTTGTGGTTCGCAATTAATTTGACGTATCCATATATTCAACGATATTGGATTATCGCATTTCCAGGCTGCTCTCATACCCAATAAGGCTGATATTGTCTCGCAAATGGAGATATTTCATTTTGTTTCAACCCTATTTGCAAGGTCTTTAGAGACAGCCTACGATATCTATATTATACTCTTTATGCCTTTTCCATCGTATTCATAGCACAATATATCCACTTGAATTCTTGGGCATAGTTTCCCGTCCCCTCGATTTTAGAGAATGCCAAATACCGCGAGGTATTGCGAGGTATCACCAGCAGCATAGCTTTTCGATCGTCACCTTCTGATGTCATCTGCTGAAAAAAAAAGTAGTAATAAAGTTCCGCTCCAACAATACTGGGCCATCCGCATTGGCCTACGATAGATCCTGCGATCGGCTCGCAGGCATTCAAGTTCCCGGTGGTGTTCTCGAAACGTGAGCCGTGAAGCACTTTGCAAATCTTTAGTCGCGAAGCATGCTGCAGTGGCAAGGTAGGTCGGGATCGTGTGTCGTGGGGAACGTCGTGAGGACCGAAGTGAAGCATTACGCGAGTCGCGAAGCACATGGCCAAGTCGCAAAACGAATTTGATGTCACGCCACGGACCACTTTTAGGGTGCGAAACGCATCACGAAAATATGACATATACGAGTATCACATATCCCCCCCGTTTAGTAAACATAAGTAATGTAAATAATACTATAATATATAACATAACTACGAAATATCCAAATATTATTAACCATTATTGCACATAAGTGCATTACAAACTTATATTGTTTAAATGTATGTATACAGAAAACAGAAAGAGATTAAACTCTTAATTCAGGTTGCGAGCACGAAGCGAAGAAAAGTTGTGATTCGCGGAACACGTGAGACGTAAAACAAATCGTGAAGCGTGATGGAAGTTGCGAAGCGCAGCTCGAAACGCGAAATAAGTCGCATAACGTGAAATGCATTACGAATAATGATGTGAACAGTTGACGAAATGGCAAAACACGTTTGGAAGGGTGAAATAACATACGTGCACTCTACATTGTAATTAGATGGTCGCTGGTGAGTGGTAAAGTAACTTACCTTAAATTTTGTTTATTCTTGTTCAAATCATGCAACATCGTAAATTATTTTACCTTTTTTAACATTTGTTTTTATATGAAGTGGTACATAAATTGAAGATAAATTGAAGATATTTCGTAATCTTGTTTTTATGAACAGGAAGTACGGGAAACAGACCAGCAAATAATATAGGTATCTGGAAAGGTTCTGTGAATTCTCTGTAAGTTCTGTAAAATTCATGGGAAGTCCATTATTGGATCAGTAACATTTCTGTTTCTTAACGAAGTGTTCTGAAAAATATTTTGCCAGAACTTTTCTGTTAAATGACGGAAGAAAACTTTAACAGTGCAAGACTTGACTGTGATTGTATGACTTTACCAATTGAACTCCACGCAATTAATTTGACTCTGACTTGAGAAAGCGCAAGCTACAGCCTGAATCTCTGACCCCGTGGTGTGGACCAACACAAGAACACGGCTATTAAGGCAGCAGACCGTGGATCATACAAATGCAACTACGTCCTAAACAACTGAAGAGAGAAGTCGAAATGCTACTGGTAAGGCGGTGCTTGTCTATTCTTATTCAGACTAAGGTTTATTATACTCAGGTATGTAACAAGTGATTTTTTACGTGAGAGTTTAAAAAAGCTGTTAAGCTGGCCGTAAATTGAGAAACTTTATTTATTTGTGTTTAAAAATTAATATTTGGCTCCAATTTTTGTGCATACATGGCCCAGCTGAAATTTTAAGTATTGGCTTTATTTCGTTTCTATTGTTTCCGGTCGCCAATGATTTTTACAAGAGAAAACAATAAACACACTACTATATTTAGCATTAAGGGTATATAAGCAAACATATGTCAATAAAAAAAACGTTACCAATTGACGTGTGAAATTAATATTGCCTTCATCATATGGAACTTCGTACTTTTTTCCTTTCCTTTATGGGAACAGTGCAGGAAAATCCCAAACATATTATGTTATTAATTTTTAATTTCACTATTTTTTACTCAGTTGTTATATTTAAATAAAGTAACTGTCTAAGCCAAAGTTTTGCTCAATCCAATTTACGACAAAATATAAAACAATATGTGAACATATTTCGTTATATTTACCCTGTAGCGTGAATAACAAAAGTTTATTCTTTACGTAATTTCATACACGATACAAATAGAAAAATTTTACACACTTCTATTTATTATATGAAAATTGCAATTATCCCATTTACTTCTACACAAAACAGAAAAATCCGGTACCCATGCGACGCCAGAGCAACCTGACAGCGATAATTTCTAGTTTCCAAACTAAAAGCATTGAATTTTCTGACCTTAGTAGAATAAACCTAATATTTCAAAGAGCTTTTCGCTCTAAAGTGAGCACTTTTGGGAACAACTTTTGAAAAAAAAAAAAAATCTCCATTACTACTGCCAAGTTATGTGAACAAAAATACTTCGAACCATTGACGTATTTAGATTGTAATGTTTAAATTTATGGCCACTAATGTTAGTTTTTCTTGTTTTGTACACATAAAAGCACGAACATACATGTATTAATAGCATATTCTACTTTCCTAACAATACCTCTGTATAATTTTTATGACGGATGAATGAAGTGTTATGGTCCACGGCAATGTTAATATTACATACGGCGGAAGTTAATCTTGAACATCCTGTAGTACAATTACGTCGTGAACAACAACAAATTGACTATGGATGACGTAGACTGCTTATTCTTCTGCCTCGCATGTACCCAACATTGACTTATCCCAAAGGGACACAGCTATCAAAGTCACATGGTCAACAGCGATGAACGTCTGTGTTTATTTCTCAATTTAATAATGACCAGCACTTTTAAATGAATAAAATATTTCACCGATTTGAATCTAATCTAACTGCATTCCAAAATTCGTTGGATGAAGTATGCAAACAGTTGAAAGCAGTTGTTTACTAAACATTAGTGAAACTTCAAATTCTAGCCATGCAATTTTCGCCGGTCGTATTTGCAGAGAAGCAGTTCAACGATGGGACACGGAGATAGGTTGTGTGCAGCCAGCGAGATCAGCCCACCTCACCCCTTTGTCTACGGAACAACCTGAGAGAGGTGTTTAAACGCGACTGGCACACGGCAGGGCTGGCATCTTCCTGTTCAGACTTGCGTGGCACTCGCCGGTTATTGCACTTTACACCTGCTCTTAGGATTAGCGTGGTCCGTGGTGTTCCCATCGGCATACAGGCCGTCGATGGACTCGTCCAATCGTGCACGAGTACTGCGAACGATGGAAACATTTGAGCTCGCTCCAGAGCTTACGATCAGTCGAAATCACCTGACTACTGCCGCGTCCACCGTAAGCCTCAAAGTCCCACGTCTGTTTGTTTCAAAAAGCGTATTACGTGATGATGCACTTCGTTTTATAACCCAGGAACAGCCCATTTCGAGTTTGGGAAATTGTTACTTTTTCTTTTTAAAAACTACTTAGATTAAAAGCTCTTTACTTAGCAATGATTAGTGAAAAACCGATTTAAACACCACTTTCTGTAGGTGTGTTACGTTTATGGTTATTTGGTAGATATCCGAAAATATGTTTCTTATTACGTACATGCACGCAATTTTTTTTCTATTTATTCTATTTTTGTTACTGAATGGCATTCAATACATATTTCAAATTCATACTGTTACAAAGAATATCCTTGTAGTAATATCTTGTTTCGGAAAAGTGCCCGACAGCATTACACGGCAAATCATCCCACCTTCCAACATGATGCAGTCCAAAGAATAAGTGCCTCTTTTTCTAAGTAAATTTTATGCCCTACAGAATTTACTTACCCACATTACATTTACGTGTAGACTTGTCTTGTATGGATGTCTATAAAGTTATTTTAATGCCAGAATCACGATAGCGTGAGAGACGCGACACAAAACAATGATTTTCCAGCCAATTATCATTAAAACTTCTGTGACTTCAACGCGACAATAAATCGCGGACGCAATATGGTTTACGCATAGAGAATATTTCCAATTTAATCACGTCGCGGATGAAACACGATTGTATATATGTCTTCCCCAACATTTTCTTGGTTTCTTAAGTTATTTCCTGCGCGAGTGTCACATGTGTTAACAAAAAGCAAAGCAACACCTTTATCCTCATACGTGTAATTACGGCCATATTTTCACGTGTGGTGTATCACTGGACGTGGAAAGAAATTGTTGAATAAACATTCAAATAAAATTAAATATGTAAACATCAATAGCTCTCACACAAGAGGTTAGTGTGTAGTGGCACAAAAATAATAACAAATAATATTATTTTTTGGTCGCAATTCAATAATACTATCACGAATTTGCGCTGTCGCATCGCCTTTGTCGCGCTTTTGTTATCCCAGCGTTTCTGTTTCATACTTTTTAAGGTGTTGCAAAGGAAATCGTTTTATGTGGAAGTGTACGTATATAAGTAAAAAGGTTTGTCATACGTCTGGAACGATAAAAATCAGTTTGAGTATGTTGTTATTGGCAGCAGTTCTTTTTGATACAGCAGAGTGCTGTCTCAACAACGAATGATGCCAATTAAGTGACGTTTATATGTCACTTAAGATTAAAATGTTTAGTTTTATTAACACTCGTTTAGAATTAAAATTATTACGCATTTTAACTTGCTTGAAATTATAATCCGTTTCAAATGTTCTTCTTTATAGCTCACTTTTCTTCATACCTGCCCCGAAAGTTCTTCTCTGCAATAGCGAGTATATCCAGTTTCTCATCCAAAGTTAAAAGGAAAAATATACTACTTACCATGCATTTTAGCATAATAGTACAGACGTGTACCAGCTAATGGCAGTTCTTCATACATTATTTCGAATAACGGTCTCAAGACCTCCTCTCACCACTCTCTCCTAGCAAGACCGTGCCTACATATGCGTTACCTGCCGAGAGACAAAGCTTTCGTTGCCCTGAATTCCAGACCTTCATTAACTCACGTGTGTACCAAACTGCGCGTGAAATGCGTACACGTGCCTTTCCACGTTACCCGTGGTAACGAGTGAATACAAGGGTGGGGGGGGGAGGTAGTAGAGGAATTTGATCCCGAGCTTCTATTTGCTGGGTCTCGCCCTTCACGAGCCTGCGTGGGAAGTAATTTGATGGACCACGCAGTTTATCAGTGGTTTGCAAACACTTGGCTGCCATAACGTTTTAATGAGTCCCTTCGATACGTTAGTGTTGTAAGTAGGCAACGAACGAAAATCTAATTGATGTAATACAACGCTACAAATAATCCTTGCGACAACTTGGCAACAAAAAAACACTTTCTTTTTCTTGCATATTTAATGGTTGCGGGAATTTTTTTATTATAATGACATCCGAGCGTAGTTAAGAAATGAAGATGTAGAGAGATGAATAAAATGCTTAAGGTACCCAAAATTCTAATATTGCTGTTAAAAAAAACTCAGTAGAAATTTATTGAATGAGGCTTGATCGTGTCGCAGATATTACACTGCATGCAATTAGAGAAAGTCTCTGTATTAGAATTATCTAGTTGCGGTTGTAGATTGTAGAGCGATTGTGGGGAATTTGGCATATCGGGACCTGGGAACGTAGCTGTTCGTTACCTGTCATTCCGGTAGACGGCAATCTTGTATCCATGTGACCTTGACCGACCTTTAACATTTAATTCCAAAAATAAAAAAAAAATAAAAAATAATAAAAATCTAAAAAACCACTATAAAAATTGTATTAAAAATATTAAAAAATTATTTTAAAAATATTTTAAAAATTTATGGAAACAAATTAAATTTCCGGAGATTCCCAACCCCTCCCTTTAAACATACTCATTCCACCATCTTGGAAGGTGCAGTCCACCATCTTGGTGGCATCATAGCCACCATACGCCATTT
>NQII01005033.1:0-12362 GCA_002778355.1 Clitarchus hookeri | reverse complement strand
TTCCCCCCCCCCCTTAAAAACTCTTTATACGAAGCACACTGAGCCCCCTTGGGAAATCAGTCATTTTTCTAGCTCTTAGAAATGCACACATGCTGTCTGAGCGGCCATTGGAAGGGTATGCTCGCTTAGTAACTTGGACTATCGGGACGAGTGACCTGCCGAAAGAATTTCTCCTTGTTTACGCACCTTACAAAATTTCGACCGTATTAAAGTATTTGCCGGCCTACCTGCAGAAGGGCGAAGACAAACGGGACTGCCTCCCGTAGAAGGAGTGTTTCGAGAGCTGCACCACCACGGTTCCCGACACGTCACATCGCAGGGGTTGGTGCAAGGCCTACCGAGCAGCCCTCGCGACGTCTGTGCCCAAGGAAGACGACTTCCCCGCTGAAGACGATATCGCCGTTGAAGACGCCTTCCCCGTAGAAGATGCTCTCTCCGTAGAAGACGACGTCCCCGTGCAAGCTATCTACTCGCAATCTATACCCGTGGAAGATGCTGCCCTTCAAGAAATTTACTGGCAATCAATACCGGGCGAAGAAACCAACCCAGATTTCATAGGTGCCCGATATGCATGAACCTCGATAAAGTTTTAAATGACTTTGTAAAAATTTTTAGTAAGTCGCTGTGTTCACGGGAACCTAATATTTTTTACGTAACAAAAAACATCTAGTGAAAAATAATGTTTTGCAACATCCAAGGTTTTCGCTTGTTGGACTCGTACACCATCAAGCAGATTCCCATCTCGTATAGTGACGAAAACGAAAAAAAAAAGGTTTGCACTTTTCAACCGCCGTGTCCATGGCTGTACCTCGACCGCGCCATGCAACACACGTGACGCTTACAGACGTGCGAAACGCACGGACTAAGGTGGAACGAGGGGAATATACCGTACGTGGAAATTCCGGCGATGCATCTAGTAGCTGGTTCCCTCAGAAGTTTTCCTCATACGGTAAAGAGAATGATTAAAGGCCTTGGGGCCGAAACGACCTCGATCTATTCTCGAACTTTAAATGGGTGAGACCTCCGGCTTGCTTGGGAACTGAAGCCAGGGACGGATCTCGAGTGTCAAGTGGGCCACTTTTTGTAAGCAGAACCGGCGCTGTGGGATGAACCAAACGCCGAGTTAAGATGCCTGAATCGACGCTCGTGGGAAACAATAAAAGGCGTTGGTCGCTTAAGACAGCAGGACGGTGGCCATGGAAGTTGGAATCCGCTAAGGAGTGTGGACTCATCCCTTAATTCCCTGTTATCTTATGTATGTGTTTGGAAGACACCAAGAGTCGGCGATTTGCAATGCGATCTCCATCGGAACGAACTTTGTATACTTTCACAAGCACTGCTGCTGGCCGCAAGTTTGGCAGCCACAAGACTTAACGGATGCAAAAATGAAATATATATTTATGTGCCCCGTGCAACGCCGAAGCGGATTCTAGCAGCTCATTACGATTGGGCATAATGTATTTTATTTAATATGAGGAACCAATTTTATATTTAAAAAAAAAATCCTTTGTGAAATGTTTTCCAAGACTTAGAGAAGCAACACGAGTAAAAAAGGTATTACTTTTATTATGGAGAATAATAAAAATATGGTAATGTGTGTGCATAAATAAAAGTTTTTAAAACCATATAAAGATAAAATAAAATAGAGATCAATACGGGACGAGTGCTAAGTTTAAAGAAACGCTATTGGTAAAGAAAAATATTTAGTTCATCACTATTGTTATAATTTAAAGACAATAAATATTTATAAAATCAATTTTGTTTTTGTATAAAGAAAAAAATATCTAGTGAGACTCTATCCACCACTAACATATCGTATATATATTTTACATGTAAAAACGTAAGTATTTGAAAAATAAAATAATGCTTTGGAAAAAATCCCGTTTCATTTGCGGATGCGTTATGCTACTTTCTGTAAAGTAATCATGGCTTGAAAAACTCGAATACAGAGTTCAAACAATTTTGCTGCCACTCACGGTATGTGATACGCATAGTGAAGAAACCCATGCATTCCCCCTCACCCAAACATAGACTCTCATCATTAAAAACATTTCTTTCCAAATTTAAAATCAGTACATTAAGAAATTTAGGGAGTAAAAAATTCCCATATGGTTACTCCACGTGCGGAAATTTTTCTAGCACCCATTGTCAGCATATAAAACTCTTTATACGTATAACTAATGCACGTATAGTAAGTTTTGCAGCGAAAAAATGATATACAATGAGGAGACGCTAGCGTAAAGGTACACCCACCACAAGTACAAATCATAAAAAAGTTACCTTCGTCAATCAAATGTCTGTATTTTCATATATTCGTGTGCGCTCGCTTCATTAAGAGATATAATTGACCCGCGGTAAAACACCCCCACCCTTCCCCTCAAAGTCAATTCACACTACTACGTGACGTTGGCCGAATGAAAAGTGACATGCGAACATGTGTATGTATACGTTTGCGGCCTCTAATTCATCAGGTGTCAATAGTATTCACTCTTTATGAATTACGAGAACTAAACATAGTTTTATTCCGATATTCTAGTCCACCTAGCAGATTTATACCACAATACAGGTTCCAGCAAAGAAGTGCATACAGTTCTCATTCACCACCCTTCCTACTCGTCGAGATACATAAGGAAAGTCTTCACATGTTCGAAAAAATTNTGCGAACATGTGTATGTATACGTTTGCGGCCTCTAATTCATCAGGTGTCAATAGTATTCACTCTTTATGAATTACGTGAACTAAACATAGTTTTATTCCGATATTCTAGTCCACCTAGCAGATTTATACCACAATACAGGTTCCAGCAAAGAAGCGCATACAGTTCTCATTCACCACCCTTCCTACTCGTCGAGATACATAAGGAAAGTCTTCACATGTTCGAAAAAATTNTGCATACAGTTCTCATTCACCACCCTTCCTACTCGTCGAGATACATAAGGAAAGTCTTCACATGTTCGAAAAAATTAGACCATGTTGCAGCCAGTGCATTATGGAGACCATGAAATTTTGGAGTTATGTTAATGCCTTGCGAATGTAACAAATTAAATCCACGTAAAAAAATTCAATATATTCTGGCTCGAACACCACTTTGGTTTTTTTTTTTTTTTTGTCACACAAAGAAATAAAATGTGAAATTTTTAATTAATTCCAGCGAAACCAAATATACTTTGTGATACTGTGAAACTACGAAAAAAGGAACAAATAACTATCACTCTCCACTTGCTCATACATCAAATACATAATGACACTCACACACCTACACACAGAGTCCGAAATATCTCAATTGCAGGCGAGACNTGCTCATACATCAAATACATAATGACACTCACACACCTACACACAGAGTCCGAAATATCTCAATTGCAGGCGAGACAAATAGACGCATTAAAAAACTGTTTAGACAAAAGCACACTTAAAGAAGTGGTCACGAGTCCCATTACAGAAGTAAACGAGAGGCACGTGCAGTCGTAATCTGAGCTCGCGCACACGGCCAGCCGCGCTGCACCAGGTGTTGAATTGGATTTTGCCCTAGCGCACTGACCACCGGGGGGAGGCTTGTCACTACAGCAGCTAGAAAAAATTGCGGAAACGAGATTCTTAAAACTCTTTACAAGGC
Source organism: Clitarchus hookeri (assembly GCA_002778355.1). Lineage (NCBI taxonomy): Eukaryota > Metazoa > Arthropoda > Insecta > Phasmatodea > Phasmatidae > Clitarchus > Clitarchus hookeri. Next base: position 8,746 of record NQII01005033.1, on the reverse strand, counting down.
ATTTATAAAACAACAAAAAACGAAATGCGGGAAAAATTTAAAAAAATTATGTTCTCATTAATGATTTGATTAATAATAATATTGAAAAATGATCTTGATCATACACACAAAATGTTATATTAATTATTTTCCAGGACACTGATTAAACACGGCCTGAAAAGGAAAGCTTTAATGATAAATTTTGAATAAAATGATGCTACATCAATAAACCATAATGCAAGGTTTCATTTTTGATGACGATTCAAGAATTACAACGAAAATAATTACAGATAATCTCCAAAAACTCATATTACATATGAGGAGTTATGTATTCAGGGAAACTGTAATAAATCGATTGTATGCTACGTTATTTCTTCTTATATACTGTCACGTATGTGTATCACTGTCTCATGTGTTAGCTCCGAAACACACCGATTGATTCGTACAGTCGATCCGCACTCCCTGGATCGAGATTCTAGGCAACGGATATTCCCACCGTACACTGATGTCACCAAACATACGTACCCCGTCCCACATTGTCACTCTATACGCGTTTTCTTCGTAGCAAAGTGACCAGTCTCGACGAACCCCTCTGCATTCGGTTGTTGGCATGCTCGTTCTGCTCCTTGGTTTACTCACTCACTCACTATAATCCATTCACGGTTACTTCTAAATTTTCTGAAACCCTGCTTAAGCTCTACTTCCAAGATATGCCTCCGCCTCACGCAAACAAAGCTTAACTGAGTCTAGAAAATGATCCTGAAGGGACAACGTGCGGCATTCGTGCGCACTCTGCCTAATAATATTCTGCATGAGAATTAGTTTTTTTTACTAGGCAATGCTAACACACCTATTTTCTCAGTTTTTATCCCTATTAATTAAAATCTCATAATGATAATTTATAAATAAAGTAAAAGTATAAGTACAATTTAAATAACTAAGGTATAACGCACTTGTATGTTAATAAATGTACAACATTTTGTGATACATGACATATTTAGGAAATAACTAAACACCTCATACATGATGTAATTTTCCAAAGGTTTGTTTCGAAAAGTGTGAAGAAAGATTTAAAAAGAGTGAATAAACCGCGAATAGACTATAGGGGTGCGTGCGAATGTAAATACAAACAATTGGAGCTGCCCCAATATTCTCCAGGTTATTCGAATTCTTCCTTGCCAAGAAACGCAATTGCCGCAAAAATGAAAACTTTGATGTCAATGATCGGTTTACCAAAGTTCGGCCACTGTTCACAATACTAAATACACTATTTCTGACTTACACACTAGACAATGAGAAGCACCGTGTTCATGAGGCTGCCGTTATTTTTTTTAGACTTTATGGATGCAAATAATTTACTAAAGGTAAGCCAATGCGGCATGGTTATAAAAGTTGATAGATACGTCTTCTAGTCTACGCGATATGGATGGAACAATTCCAAATTTCTTTATATTTTCATACTGTAGTCCGTAATATCGCTGAGAAACCAGCATAGCTTAGTCGAGACCCCTTTTTTCCCATAAATTCTTAGCTAACCTGATCCGGAGTAGAGACGATTCAATGGTGAAGATATGTATAAGACATCAAGAAATTCCATTTATATGTAACAGTTTACCGGCGCTGAATTAACACCTCTCCAAAAAATGTATTCATATAATATAATTTTGAGCTAATTGTAACCATCCACTAGATGTTAATATTAAAAATTAAATTAAGAAATTCATATAGCAAACCCAACGCTTGCCATGCAATTTTGAGGCAGTAAGGCCAAAAATATGTGGTAAGCAAAGTAAATTCACAGGTGTTGGTTTCGGTATATTGCTACACTGGTTCGCATATATTAATTAACTTTATAATGTATTTCGCGCCTGCACGTGTTTTGCTGTCTCTTTGGCTTTTAAAAAAGTCTGCTCTGGATGACGAGTATTCTGTGAAATTACTTATTAAAGTGTTAAAAATCATTTTTCAAGGAAAAGAATGATAATTAAAATTGACTGACAACTAAACACCTGGAACATACATAAAGAATGCAAACAAGTATGGAATATACATAATAGAAAGCATAGCAGTTAGACGTTACCGACGGTGGCGATACAAAACGTGCAATTCAAAGTGTTTCTAACCAAAAACTATTTTTCCAATATCACGGGCAATATGAACTCTTAAGAATAATAAACATAACTTAATAGTATCTCTGACTACGGGGGGTTTTTTCTTCACACTGTGTCTTAGGGTCGTTTATGGTGTTGCGAGCATAGCGGAGCCAGCAGAGAGGTGCCTGAGCTGAAGGGGTATATGCGTGTTTTTAGAGACGTGGGTAAACAGAGCTGCCGCGCCGAGAAACTAGGACGACGCCACGTTAATAGGGCACGCACCAGACTGGGACAAGGTCTTAGCCGACTGCCGTGTTGCGGGAGCCCGTGCAATGCGGGCAGACTGCACCAGCGCCTAGCGAGAACCCTTGAACGAGTACCGTCTACAAGTCTGCATCAAGAATACAGTGGTAAGTGCTGAGTTTGTTGAGTTTGTGAGCAGGGGGTTTTATTAGTAGTTTGGGTCCAAACCCTTCTGCATTATTGTCAGTCAGTCAGAATATTAGCTGAAAAAGTTAATTATGTGCTGAACTTAGATTGCCTTTCACGAGATCATTGTAGAAGTATTTTATTGTAAATTAAATTAATAGCATGACCTCAGCATTTTGAGTATTTCAATCTTTCTGACTAGGCCTTCAACGAAACGAGGTGGTTTACCTTAACTTGTACTGTCTTAGGTCGCATACACAAAGATGGTAGCAATGGCATCCACGTGCATTGTACAAGTCTCTAACACGCCTTGGCATGCTTGCAATCATCGTGTTGATGTCATCTTCAGGAAGAACGTCCCATTCCATCTGGACAGCTCTTATGTGATCAGGAAGTGATTTTGGAGGTTGTGGTAGATTATAAGCTACTGTTTTCAACGTGTCCCAAGCATATTCAATGCGTTAGTGCGCTCTCTGTTGATCACAGAAGAACAACTACATAACTTCTACCCCCCAAAGTGCCTTATCTGACAATATTCCCAACTTTCCTTGAGGTGTATTAACAACCCTTTCCTTAAATATACGCCGTACATAATAAAGCCCGCAAACCTCAAGAATGATTTGTATGTGATAAATAACTTATAAGACAAAAAAATTTAATTTCTTATCATACATGAAAAATTCAACATATTAACTTATGCTTTTAAATGTAAAAGAAAATTTTATGTCGTTTGAACCTGTGTAGTAACAAATTTTGGAAAGTTTGTTTTTTCTTAGTTTTGTGTTTGAAAGATAAACATCGGTTTTTTTTTTTTTGGGTCTACCCCAGGCCGCTGTAGTGGCGATATTAGTAGTGTAGTAGGACTCTGTTTTATAGGAAATTATAAATGCATACTTGTGGAAAGGAAAATATATTTCACTGTTATGTATCGTAATGCAATTAAATTAATAAATCTTAATTTTAAAAAAATTGTATAATAGGTTACTTAGTGTGAACGCAGCTTGCAACATCTGCACCAAGGTAATAATTTTGAGCACCTTTGAGAATGCGTGGGACAGAAATCACATCTAAAAACGTTAATAGCATTCCACAAGGTTAAAGAATCCAACAAAGAAAAACTCAGACTGTTCTTACCAACTTTGTGAGAAAATATTTTACAAGTTTGAGGTAATTCTTTTGAGACATTTCTGATGTCCTAAATATGTATATGTTATTGCGGCGCAAGGCATTATGCACGGGAGAATAGACGCTCTTATAATTTGCAAAATACATGATATATTATTGACCTCCTTTAGTTTTTTTTCAATGGTAACTTATAAAAACCTATGAATTTAAATTGAAACATTTCGAGTTAATTTTTGTGCCACATCCCTTTAAGTGGTACATCTGCAGTCTCAGGTGGGGTAGGGAATTGCATGTAATCACCTTTGGTGCATCATGGGAGTATGCGGAAATCTAAATCTTCCCCACTTGCATACATGCCTGCCAAAGCGTCGACAGAAAAAAAGTACCAGCAGATTAAAATTGTTCCGTTTCGGAACTTTTGACAGGCTACACACGAATCAGGAAATTAGGAACCAATTTCCATTCTCATTTTCGTCTGTACGTGCTCGGGAGAGAAAATTAGCTTCCGGTTTTCAATGGGACGGCTTTTATCAAAGAGAGCGAACGCTGTATAAAATTAAAATATGTGAGTCTGTCAACGTTCCGACACGTCACAGGAGATTATTGTGTGCTCCTAATGAAGCTAGTCAAATTCGGACGTAACGAGCACGCAGTATTCCAATAATTAACGAAAACGAACAAATGGCTGCGTAAGTAACCTGCCATGGTATGGGTAAATGAACAATAAAATTGACTACTTTGCACACGTCGTAGTTCTCGGTTTGCAGCACGTTTAAAACAAAGCAAAAGCAGTATTTTAAAACCGTTAGAATCATTAAAAACTGATATGTATATATAAGACAATTCTATTACTAGAAAATACAGAAATTATCTGTCTGTTACGTGTCAAATAGTATCCGTCTAACAAAAAAAAGTATCTTCATATGAACAATATTTCCGTAAATTGTTTTGTACATGCATTTTTATATGCGTCAGTATTTTAAGGCTCGGTTTCACCTACTAGGCAGAACTTCTTCGTTTTAGTGTCATACTTTCAGTTTCACAGGCTTTATTGTAATTTTAGGTTATAGAAAATTTACGTTTAACCAGTTGTTTAATACTTTTGTATCTCATTTGTCTTTTGTGTTATTTCCTGCTTGCAAAAATGTAAGAATTTATTGATAAAATATAAATATGTTGTCGACTTTTGACAACTATAAGGTAACAAGCAATTAAAAAATTCAGCCCAATAATATTAAACAACTCGCAAAATATAAATTTTATAAAATAGTTCATTGTCAGTTATTACTATGAATTCGAAATTATGACGCCAAAACAAAGGATTTCTGCAAAAGTTTTGGAGCCGGGCTTTAACTCTGGAAAATTGTATTTCACAAATGCTGTCCTAAAAAAATGGTTGCCTGTAAAGTCGGTTTTACGGGCGAAGATTTTACGTGACAACGTAGTGCTGCGCGCGCGGCAGACCGATCATAGTTGAGTGGGAGAGAGACGCAAGGCATTCGGCGGGCCTCTCTCTCGTTCGGTGACTCATCGTAACGTTACCGAGCGTTACACTTTTTCATAAGTGACTCCCAGCCGCAACCTAATTTAAGACGTTGTCACGTCAAAAATATTTTAAATTTTATTTGTTTCCGCCTTTTTTAGTATTACGCGGAGATCCTGCGTACGCGTGATGTGTTAGAAGTCAAACAGATACAACATAAATTTCACATTCCGCGTTCCTAGTGAATCGAGCCCAGAACCAATCGCAACGCTTTGTGCATCCAACTACGCAACGGAGTTTAAGATGACGCTCTATATAACTAACGGTGTATAATTTTCCGAGAACAGATGTATGTTTTTTCCTACGTTCCTTTTTCTAGGAGTGTTTGACATCAGTACTAAATACAAGTCACGTAACGTTGATGTCAATACAAAGATTCATTAGCGAATCCGTAAGTTGATATTGCTCTGCAAAATGAACGCTTACCAAAAGAGTTTAAATTGGCGAATTCAAGTTGAATATGAGAATTGTTACGGCAAAGTAAGGGATTGGCCATACCCAAGGCATTAACTTGAATTACTTCGAAAAGGCATTTAGATAAGACCTTGACACAATATAGCCTGCACCGAGCGTTTTATAGCAACTTTTTGAAATCCGTAAGAATATCTTACATTTCACAGTGTACCCGAGAATTTTCCAGAAAACGTCTGACGTCAAACAGACGAGAAAGCATTTGGTGCTCACGTGACACTAACTTTGGCCGTGAACACTAACGTTTTTTTTTAAAACAGCTACTTAATCAGAACCTATACGTGATAACATTTTTATCATTAAAAAAATGTTTCTGTTAGGTTCAAATATATTTATAACATTTTTACCTTCACTTTTCAAAGTAAAGAATGTCCGAAAAATTATTTGTCCACATCAAAATATCATGACTGACTTCATAAGTTAGGAATTATGAAAACGATAATTTTTTTCTTGCAAAATATTACCTGCAATGATTTTATGACTGGACGTAACCATTTGGCCTAATTAAAAATCATTTCACTAATTTAGCATTGGAGAGTTTGTACTGCTCGTGTTTCTCTGACTATTAATTTCGTATTTATTTTTATATGTTCTAAAGTCTCTCTAGATACGCGATGAGTTACACGGACAATAACGACAGCGCAAGTAATCGACCGTGGTCTGCGTAACGGAACCATCCATATAGGAATTATCGTGTAGTGTGTGCATGCCAGTTCCGCAGAAGGTTATTCTCCGTTTTTCAACATATGACTGCTTTTTCGCCACTGGCATTATTGAAACCAACGTATCATTTGAGGTTAGAAAACTGTTCATATAAATAAGTGCTTTTAAACGTTCTTACACTTCGCTTGACGTAGTTTTAATGCAAATAAAACATAGTAAGGTGTATATTGTTCCGGGTAAAATGAGCACTTCTGAAAGCCCTGCTTAAGATCTACTTTTAAACAAATTGTGTATTATTCTGTCAATTGTGAAATTAACATTACCATGGCCTTCCTCGCTTTATTCATGCGTTGGACAGGTGAAAACCGTTAAATTTTAATAAATGTAAATATATTGCAAATACGCTAATTATTACGCTAGTTTGCATTAAAAAAACTGCAAGCAAATAAATCGTTTCAGTATTCACACATGTTAACTTAAAACTTTTAATTTAAAGTTAACATATGGAACTACTTTTCCTCCGCCGTTGCCAACCTTACTGGGAGCATGCCAGTTTGTACGTCCGTTAAAATATACATAGGTACAGAATGCGGCATTTTTCAAACGTTGATTTCGAAAGTGCTCACTTTACGGTAAACAACCTATAATTCAGAGTTTCTCAAGCAGACAAACTCGCTTGATAGTTTCAGCAAAAATCGTAAGGTTTTCTTGGCGTAATAAAAAAAACGTGATCCCTCACTAAAAACATGTATATAATATAAACTATTTGACAAGCTATACTAGTAACTTTATCCATTTCATGAACACAATAAATCGATACACTTATACTAGCTACTTCATCACCTTAATTTCTTACTTTTACATCATTAATATTTAAATTTAAGGGTAGCTGTATTACATTGGTTTTGTAATATACCACCCTATCACTGTATTCCAAATTTTAAATGTTATTCTTGCTGTAGGTTATGTATGCACTTATGTTCATTGTAAAAGTTTTCTTGACAAAACACTTCTAGTCGTAAACCCGCCATTGTGCTGAATCTTGCTGTGTATAAACCAAGTGAATATAATGAAATAAGCACAAAATTCGGGTCTGCATAAAACATAAACGTAAAAGAATACGTTCATCACCGTTCACCAAATGATGTTGACAGTTCGATTGGCGACTGGTGAATCAGTGTTGTGTGCATGCGCAGAAGACGAAAATAGGATACACGTCATTTTTAGTCTATGGAATCATCCTGGAGTGATTTTGGAAAATTAAATGTATCTCGGCACACCATACTTATTGTTGTGTTTTACAATCAGAAATGGCTGGCCTTTAAGTTTCTTGCTTCTCCGCATAATGGTATCGTTATAAAATCGAAATCATTTTATATGATCCTTGTGTTGGGCCACGAAACCAACTCAAAAACCGCGGAGAAATTGTCTGACGGCTTCATTCTTTCTATAGTAATTTAGATTGTTCGCGGTAAAGTAAAAAAAATTATTTTTAATTAACAATCAAAAATAGTTACTGTCCGTTAACTACATATATTCAAAAGTTCACACTGGCATGCAGGTTCTCAACTAAGTTTGAAGCGAATTAAGGTGATTTAAGTGAAATAGTTCTAGTTTTGACTTTATATTGCAAGTGAAACGTTTAAGTAAACAACAAATAAGGTTGGCTTATTTTTTATTTTAACACATTAGAATTGGCATATTATTGACACTTTCACGTTCCTGACAATTACATGTTTTAGCTTGAATAAAGTATGAATAAATTCATTAGACTCATGTAACGTAAATTTTACGTATGGGGATTACAGTAAATCTTAAGCAGAGCTCTGAAAGTACACAATTCACCGTAAACCGCCTATACTACGGTTCTCATTAAACAAGTAGAGTATGGTTTATACTCTGCCATATAACAAAAACAATAGTTTGCATTTCAAAATATTAATCGGCAGGCAGGTCATACGTTATTTAAAATAAATGCAGTACCTCCTAATTACTTATTACTCTATGACGGCGAAATTGATAATAAAAAGTAATATAAGTCATTACATACCTTAAAAAAATAATATAAAAAATTCTAATGCAAAATTTTATTAAAAATTTTATTAAAAATTTAATGGTAGTATCTAAAATATTTATTTTGGGACTAAAACCAAAATATTTATGATTTCACAACATACATATATTCATGCGTGTTGCCTTGCAAACGTACGTAATATCACTACGGTAGAGCCAATAACTAAAATATAATAACGACTTTTGCAGGCACCAAAAAATTCTCGCAAATTTGAAACTTGGCCAGTATACAATAAACATCATCACAATTACATCGTAGAGCAATTTAAAGAATGGTACACGCATTTGCATAAACATTGATCACACTAAAAATGCCATCGCAGGGATACGTACGTGGCTACTGGTACAGATTAATAGTATGTATACAGAA
>NQII01005032.1:161323-180230 GCA_002778355.1 Clitarchus hookeri | reverse complement strand
CGGGGGAGCCCCCACACGATATTATGCAGGTATACCAGTTTTTTTTTGGCTCTTCAGTGTACACTCTCGCAGTAACGAAATACACCTCAAGGTTAAAAATCAGTACAATCAACAAATAATAATAAAAGTAATTTTTCGTACCTAAGATTACAAGACACGTCATTTAAAACTAAGATATTTTCATATATAAACAAGTATTTGACCAACAGTTTTAAAGGTATGTGAACCATTTTTTATTGTGCAATATTAAATGTGTTGTATAGCAATTGATAATATCATCAGCCGTGCTCTACAGTGTCCACCCGGTGACCCCGTATTTTCTTCAACATTTTAATTAATTGTTTTAATTATATTTTCATTGTTTTTTTCGGATAATTTCTCCAAGGAGTACTATGAGTATCGTATTAAAATATAACACTTCTGTATTTTGAAAGTTGGCAAATATCTTTCGAGAAAAGATGTTTTAAATCACGCGACTGCGTGTGATTATGGCGTTGGTCGACATCCCGAGTTCCACTACCTTCCAGAGTTCACAGTAATCCTTCCAGCCTCACACAGCAACTCGCGACAACTGCCTCTGAACACCAGCGCTTGTCAGCAGTAGTGGAACCACAGCTGACGTAAGTGAAATATTGACCAATGAACAGGCCCGAAGCCAAGGGGAGGTAGTGAGGCCAGGACTCTTAAAATATGTTTTGGTCCCTCTAAATCACGAATGACTAATTATTGAATTATATATTTGGGAAGCTCATCCACCATGTGAGAAATTACACCTGAGATAATTTACACTAGAAAAACTCGTATCACACTCACTGATATTGGCTTTCAAGTTTACAGAAGGTGGATTACACATATGTCCCTTCTCCTTTATAGGAAAGGCAATTTCTTGTTAGGCCATTAGACGAATGCAATAATCAATCTGTTTCTAATGTCATGTACTGTGACTTAACCTTAACGTATAAGAAAAATAAATTTGCTCATCTTAAAAATGTTGACATGTTAGATCACACGTATGAGTTTAGTTGAATGTTTATTTATATGAAGTATTTGGGTCAATAACAGTGTTCTCAGAAAACAGTAAACAGTTGAACACATCACCTTGTATTCGTTATTATGTAACAAACTCGAGTAAGGTGTTTCAACTTGATCATGATCTGCTGTAATACATACGTATTTTCACAGCCGAACTGTAATAGCTAATATAAAAGAACGCTCCCATACTGAGCGTTTTGTAGAGTGGACATAATTGTATTCCCGATACCCTCTGCATGTCTATATAGCGTGCAGTCGAGTCGAAGGAAGTATTGTATCGGTGTGCCTCCTACAAACTCAGTTAGAAACTTTGCCGACTAAACTTGATTGAAACGAATTTTAATTTTACAAATGCTGCAGTTTTATGTATTTATTGTTCTATAAGACATGACAATGGCACTGAACTGGAATGATGGGAACGTTTTGTAGTTATACTTATCCACCGTCTTACTACTCTACGAAGCAACCAATGTGCAACATTATTTCTGCGTTAAAAATAACCTAACCGTTACACATGACAAAATGCATAATTGTTATTTTATGCAACAACACCATACTACACCATAGACATAAACGTAACCAAAGACATGCAACATAGAGCACAAAATGTTTATTTACATTGTAACGCATAAAGTTATCTCAGAATGACAAAACACGTGTTTACTTTCTAGTAGTCTGTGTTATTTACGCCAGCAACAAGAAAAAACCTGTCCTAAAAGTCAAGGTAAGTACACACAATAGCAAGTATGAATATGTATATACTTAACAAGTTTGTACTAACAATAGAGAAACAGCCTAATCCCATCAGTTACTATCTATTAGACATAATATATAGGACGATCTTACCAATATTGAATTCGGAAATTTTTTTCAGATTTGCTAACTCAGGTTCTTTTCGCAGGAAGACTACCAAAGCGGACATTTATAAGAATAGTAGAAGTTTTCTTCTAGAGCAGATGTCTCCACCTCATTCGCTAGGAACTGATAATAGTACATTGTTTGTAATCCAAAAGTGGTAGCATACGAGTCCTTTCGCGAAATAAATTAATTAACAATGGAATATGTGGTTCTTATAACTCTTTAAGAATGGAAAATATATTCTTCCCAATGAAAAACACAATCTATTTAGTCAACCACATCTGTGCCTCAACAGGAGTGGGTAAATATTAGTATACAACACAAATATGATGTATAAAAAATAATGCAATGTTTTATATTTGGCTTTGACGAGAAAGGATGGCGGAAAATGTTTTGCACAGAACTTGTAAGTAGTCTATATCGAAATAGCGTTAGATGTTTCGATGGGGTGTTGATACTCTGAAGAGTACACAGTTTTCCCAGAATTCTATTCATAACATCTTGTGACGGTTTGTCATATTTCCCCGTACAAAATATTCACCTGTCAAGAATGATCGCCGAAATTATCATACTTGATGATGAAATGGGGCCCTCATCGGAGGAGCAAGGGTCGCGTCTAGCTGGAGAGTGGATCAGTCAAGAACTGATACGAGCAGATGACATGTGGCATGGCGATCGCCCCCTCTCATACCCCTCGTATGCCCGCTCCAGCAGACGACTTTTCGGCCACCGGGCAGAGCGGCGGTTTGAACTGACCAATAAGAAGAAGTCGAAGAAACAAGTGCTTCTAGAATACAGGAATTTTGTATAAAAAGACATTTCCAGTGCTTGTGGTAGACAGATAGAACCTGGCTTTGGGGACAGACATTTAGGGGGATTTTTACTTAGTCTGAAATAGCTATGGAGGAGAGGTGATGTAAGCAGGGAGAAAATTTAAAAGATATGTTCCTTTATGCTTGTGCATTTTAATTGTTTTTGGTGAGGTTTTGAGAGAATTTGTTGAAACCAAACTTAATTTTTTTTTTCAGAATTTATACAAGTTGTGTGGGATAACCTTGTTGGTTAAATATAACAGTTTTTGTAGAATCACTGAATTATATAAAGTTTTGAAGAACTAAATTTCTTTGGGGTACTCCTTCATACACCACACTTACTTAGGGCTTGTTCACTGNTATATAAAGTTTTGAAGAACTAAATTTCTTTGGGGTACTCCTTCATACACCACACTTACTTAGGGCTTGTTCACTGCCTCCTGACGGATGTTTTCTCTGTTAGAAGTAAAAATTAAAAAAATTAAATATTTAGAGAAAACAAACCTGAAGGGAATGAAGAACGTATCTCCTGCCTCATGCTTAGGAGGCTATTCGTTGCAGGTAGAGCAGAGAGCTGCGCCACTCTGCTTCCCGTCAGTGTGGGAAAAGTCAAATTGGACTTATTTTTGTGTGGTTTGTTAAGAACATTTAAGGGGAAGTGAAAAACTTTAAATTTTGTAAGTGCAATCACTAATATCAAGGGTGCTTTCAGCTGGTGTGAGCGCCGTGAAAACAACCTGGATACAGTCTCTTACCAACGAATCACTTCANTATCAAGGGTGCTTTCAGCTGGTGTGAGCGCCGTGAAAACAACCTGGATACAGTCTCTTACCAACGAATCACTTCAGACTGTGTTGAAGGACGCGGACATCGCATACAATGCAGATGATTCGATTGATGTTTTGCGGCAGTCGCTGCGAGGACTTGTCTGAAAGGAAGGCGTAGCTGGAGTTTCTTAGAATGAGTTCGCTCCGTTTTTAAAATCCCTAAAACACGAATCCCGTAGTATATAAGAAATACTAACATCCATAGCAGTAGTAAACGTAACTTAGATAATGTTGTTTCTTTCCTAGTAGGATTTTCCCGGGTGTTGGCTCTAAATGTATGTGCTATTGGTTTAATATATGCTCTGTCCTTATTCAGAGTTCCTGAGATTATGCAACCCGTTGTGAGTCACGCTATTCCAGAATAATGGGCGTTTTCACAGTTTAGAGAGTAAATGTTAGGTCAAGTAGGAACTCCTTTAGCTATTGCTAAATATAGGATGAAACTTTTAGAAAGAGTACAAAAACCGGGTGTTTCCGTGAAAGAGTACGTATCGGAAACAATTAGGTTGGTAGAGGTTCTAGGGTTTCCCTGCGACGAGTCGCATGCAGTTGAAGTTATATTTTACAGTTTACTTCCAGAAAACAATAATTTTTTTACTTTAGCACGCAAACCCACTACATTTCAGGAATTGTTAAGTTTGGTTACCAAGGTAGACTGACAGTGGGAGAATGTAACCGAAAGGTAGAAGCAAATGTAAAACGGCAATGTAGTATTTGTTTTCGCACAAATCACATTACTGAAAACTGTTTTTATAAATATACATTTAATAATGAGGAAGTACATGTCGTTCGGGAAGAAACTGATAAAGAACAGGAAAATCAAAAGGATAATGTAAAAAATTTCGAGGAAGGCATTTCAGTAGAAGAACAAAGAGTTATTACGTGTTTTAGATGTAAAAATACCACCTTTATTATGATTACCGCAAAAAAAAAAAAAAAATTGAACGTTAATGCCATTATGCGATCGGATTGTTCAAAGTATATTTTTGACTATTCTGTAGCGGAATTGAAAGGTTGGAATCAAACCAGCGAGATATTTACCACGTTAATAGATTCGTGTTGTAGGAAACCTGTAAACTGAAGTTCCCTTGTTTTAACGTAAATATAACTGGTGAACAAATGGTTCAATCTGGCACCTATATCCACAATATCCTCTTAAAATGTCTTGTAAACATTTTATTTTATATCTTGTGATTAAATCCGTGATATCATGCGATCTTGGTATTATGAAGTACCTATCATAGTGCCAGGAAACTGATGGGTGGGCTATAAAAAACAAGGAAATTATACTTCCAAGCAGTCGAAAGTGGTATCCATAGTTAAGTCTCAAGGCTGAGCTTAAGACAGTCTTGGTCATGACCATCATATTTCTCAAGAAAGTGTTGTTTCCGCTCCACGTTTCATAGTCTATAAATAAAAAAGACGAACTTCGTTAAGGCGGTGTGCTCAAGGCACAGCTTGTTTTCCACCAATTCCCGGCTTGGTCAAACACGAGCTTAAGGCGTGGTGCGAAAGGTCTATACTTGGTGGCTAGGCACGAAAAAAAAAAAGTAGGTATTTTTTGTCACCATGTCGTAATATCTGCACGGTATTATACGCCATTAGAAAAAGAAAACATTCCTGGTGTTTTTCAAATACATAAGAACGTGATTGGAAACAAATAATTTGTGAGGCCAAGTCCTTGAAGTTCAAAGAAATTTTTTGCTTAGGAAAATATTGCGGAAGAGTATAACAAAATATGCAAAGAAAAATTGTATGAATAACGTGATTAAATTACACCAGCAGGCAATAAGTAACTCGGCATATAATAGAAAGAATTTATTTCAACTTAAATAATCAAAACTAAATACAAGGCAAAGTCTTTTAAAGCAACAATTAGTAGCGGCAAAATATTTATATTTACAAGATTTTTACTTTTTTTTTATTAATTAAGCATACACTATGTATAATTATTATTGTTCTGCTTTTATAATGTATAAGTTATTGTTAATTACATTTACATTTGAGAATAACTAAAACATATTTTTGTAAACAAGTACTATTACGTTTATCGCTATCTTGTTTTTGCACCGTAATTACATATAGTTAAGTGCAACTATACGAATAACGTTCAAAAATTAATGATATCTGTAGAATTACAGTTATATGAATACTTTCTCAGATCAGGACAATGTAGATTTTCTCCCACAAGCAACCAAATAATTTATCTCATCTTAACACCAGCCATTTTGCAGAAATCTTCGCTAGTTATATGTATGAAGTTATCCAATCAGCGTCTCCCCTTTGAAAAAAAAAAATTGAAGTACTGTCTCGAGTCACATATACTGCGAACTTGGCGAAGGCGGGTTTGTTTGCCGTCTTTATCAAGGTCTCAGCGACGATGAAACGTGGTTAGAAATTGCGATCTCAAGCAGTGACTATGCAACAGAAACAGTCATTATTAAGGTGCAGAAATATAAGGCGCCTTCGTGAAGACCACCTTGTCCGCATGCGCGTGAAACAAGCTTAAGCATTGTTCATAAAATGTGAACACGAACTTAAGGCACCTAAATAGATTTTCTTGACGATGCTAGGGCTCATGATATGCTTATGAATACAACCCTAAAAAAACGAAAATAATGTGCAAAAACTACATTATTTACAAAAACATTCAACGTTCAGTTTTCGGGAAGTTTGCTAGGCGTCTGTTGTTTTCAAAGACGACAAATGGCGTTGCTCGTTTTTATTTACGTGTGGTGCAATAAAATATATCTAATACATAAATAAAAAAAACACTTCCGTGGAATGTGTAACCATTCTTTAACATCGGTGGTTCCTCGACTGGGACAACACGCGAAAAAAGTGATGAATCGTGTCAATACATTGTATTTATTTCGATAGTTTAAAAAAATGGGGTCCCGGGTTTTTTATCTGAGATATTGTTGACCCATGCGTTGTCATGTGAAATAAATTGCTATTGGAATGTAGTAAAACAGTTTTAAAAATAACAACGGACCGTCTAAAATGCAGCGCCATATGGTGGTTACGTTAGGTATCTAGAGAACAGAAATTCTCGAGGATTCATCTGGCGACAAGCTAGACTCCACAATCAGTCGTGAATTGGAACCTAAATTAGTTGTTCATTTGCTGACGATGTAGCTATTTCCCAGACCAGGTAGCAACTTGTTTTCCTGCAGGATAGTTATTAGGTTATGTTCGTCCAAAAAATGTCTTAGTGACTGCGATCCAGTTCAAATTAAATTAAAATTAACATGTTTCGGAGTCTAGTTTGCCTTCAAATGAATTCGCGAAATTTCCGAGTCCTTACTGTTACTTTGTGGGTGATAATAGGTAGAAAACATTTCTCAAATTAATTAAGAGGAAGATTAATAGGCCCCAAACAGGCCAACATGAGTAGTATGACATTTAACATTTTTAGACAAGCAACAGAACGAAAAACTCTGTTTAGTGCCTGTGTTTATATATATCCAGAAAAGAAGGCGGAAAAATATTTCACATGCAACTTTGTGATTTATCCACATTGTAAAAACATTTCTGGTAAACCTCCTAAACTGTAATTGAAGTTTTTAACCTATACAGTGTATGATACTAGTACTACATATCAAGCTGAAAATATGGGAATGTTTAGCATCGCTACTATACAAAGTTGAGAACTCTTCTACACATTTGACTCTTTCCCGAGCAACTGTAGGAATGTTACCGAGAATGTATGGTAAAACATTTTGCTATTCGCGCTTTGTCACTGTACGTATACACTGAGGTAAATTTACAAGTATTTTCTTAGAGTGCACACTTAAACAGTATGTACGGAAACGGAAACTTCTCTAGGACTCTCCTTGTGATTAGAGCAGCGAAGGATTGTGCACTTTGCAAAGCATTTTTCCCGTTTCTCAATTTTTCACCATATTTCACCAAACACTTCATACGCCACTTGCAATTCGTAATTTCCTCTGTCTCTCTCTGTCTCTGCTGGATCTTTAGTTGTTTCTACCTGAAGTACTCTTCCACAGATACTTTTTTTTTTTACGTAGCTGTTCTTCTACTTTTTCTTTACTAAACTTAAAGTTCATTGTGTCCTTGCGGGCTGTGTTGAATGGTGGTAAGATTAACAGTAACAAGTATGAGAGGTAAGAGGGGAGAGTCATTCCGTGCCCAGGTACCTTGAGTTGGCTTGAGGGGTGTTCACTGAAGTATAGGGCTACAAAACAGGGGTTGCCAAATTGCTGTTTCCTAGAGTTAGCTGGCAATGCTTCTCAAAACATGTCAAGACATGACGTTCATAAATACTATATAAATAAATAAATAAATAAATATATATATATATTTAGAGAGAGAGAGAGAGAGAGAGAGAGAGAGTTAAACAATAAAATAAAATTTAATAAAATCTATTTATGCATATAAAATGAAATCTGTATTTGGAAGTAGAGCGTGATGGTAGTTACATAAATGATACAATATTCAGGCCTATGTGGTAAAACAGAAATAGTTTTATCTGATAAATGATTATTACATTTAAGTGGACTAGACATTTACTTAGACTGCAGATGGTTACGAATTTTCGTCGTGTTGTTTACGCACGTAACGCCTAGCCAATGTTCATAAGTCAAACTAAAAGATGATGGCGAAACTGCCAATCCGGCTACTCGTTTCATGACCATGAAACCATAAACTTTTGAACATTAAAAGAATCCTTTAAATGCGACTAAACATTTGCGCCACTTACCGCTGAATTTTTATGTTCTTCGAAGCTACATTGTCAAAAATATTGTCTGTGAATCTCTGGATCATCAATTACATTAAAAGTTTTGGAAATGTTTCATACTGCCTAATTAATAACACATTTGTATATGCTATTAATTTAATATTTCTTCCATTAAGATCCATATAATCTCACAGTTATTTTATTATTTAGGCTTAAGAATTTATGAAATTTTCTTTATTATTTAAAAATTGATAGACTACAATTATATCATGAAAACAATAATGAAAAATGACGAATATTATGAGAAAAAGTGATTCTGGTTGTTTCGTAGGGTAAAAGTTGCTTTATTTGCAGCATGTATTGTCAATTCCATAACCTTGCTAAACGAACTGTTTGACTTCTGGGATACTGACGCTAGGTTGACACCACATATCCCATTTGCTCAATATTTGTAAATACTGCCATTGATACTCACGTATTTTACACATTCAATGGGTCAGTTGGGCTCAAACACGAACAAAAACTACGTTAATTCAGTATTATTCTCATGCCATAAGACGTGAAAATGCGTTTCTATGTGTAGGTCATGAATTTATCCCAGATATCCACTTTCTTGTCATCTTACAGTATTTGAAATGTAGCTGTCAGTTAGTGACGATGTATGCGAAATTTCGGTATTTTCCTTTCATTTTTAATTGATGTGAATGCCCTTATTGCTGCAAGAATTATTTTATGGCTAGTTCTTCATGTTGCCTTGTCAACAGTGGAGAAAATTTCCGTATTTCAAAATACAGAGATAAGTGCTGGCTGTGGTTCGTTACTACAGAAAAAGAATCCCTCACTTCTCGGTGCATAGTTGTTAAAAAAAACCTCACTTCATGGTGCATAGTTGTTAAAAAAAACCTCACTTCGTGGTGCATAGTTGAACTCGTGATATTACCAGTTCATGGTTTTGGGCATTTATGAATGCAATGATGTTATATTTTGAAACTGCTACCTTATTTCACATATTACAGGTATCTTTTTTGAAGTGAACATTCTGTTAAAATATTTATCTATATTTTCTTACTTGTGAGTCAAGATATTCCGTAGAGTAGTCTGTTTTTAATCAGAGATAATCGTGCTTGGAATTTTGCGGCACAATCTTAAGTCAAGGACTTTTTTTAACAAAACGGTCTCATAATAATTCGGTAAGTAACAAGCAGCTGCGAAACTGGCTTCTCTAACGGCTCTGTAATTGACATAAGCACAGGTATTAGCAGGAACAGTAGACCAAGCAGCTTAAGAGCACGCAGCTGTGAAACTGGCTTCGGCACAGCTACTGGTGTTAACGTTAGCCAGAGTACTAGTTGAAGTTCAAGCTGCTGAAAAATTGGTATTGAAATGTCAGATTAATGAACAAGGATGACAAGAGGATTCTTCTGTTTGGTGGTGCCTTTCAAACGATGACGATGATTTTAAGTACATATTACTGCCTCTGTTTGAACTCCTGTAAAATCAGCCTCCGAGAAAACATTCTTGTTCAGAGGGTAAAAGCTCGTTGCTTGAAAACCGTTATTATTTCACCGGTTTACACTTTGATGTATGCTATTTTCACTAAATCAGCAACTTCGTACATCGTGACAGGTTGCTCATTACACAAAGGACGTCCTAACCCCCTCATTGTATGGGTGGAGTGAGGAGATGGTGACACAACTGTTACACGATGAGCGCGAGAAAAGTCGATTACATATATGTTCCTGATGTGGCTGTTATGTCCATCGAGAATGAGGAGACGATATAGAGCTTTCCACGAACCCATTTTTCCTACTCTCACAGCTATTACTAATGTTTGAATATCTTCCTCCTTCATTGCTTTCTTTTCCAGGTAGGTATTTTTGGATTACGATGTACTATTTGGCATCTGAAACACCCAAACACCCTACCCAGTGCTAAATGTTTGCGTGGCTGATGTGGTATATATAAGGGCTACTAGCCCATAATCGGACCAATCCAGGGAGCCCGTACACAGAGGTGGCAAAAGTCATGGGATAGCAATATTCAAACACACACATGGCAGTAGTCTCCCGTACAAAATTTATAAATCGGGAGTGCATTAGTTGGGCTTTCATTTGTAGTCAAGTGATTCATGTGAAAAGGTTTTTGAGTGATTATGGCCGCACGACGGGAATTAACAGACTTTGAACGCGGAATGGTAGTTGGAGCTAGACGCATTAGACATTCCATTTAGGAAATGNACGACGGGAATTAACAGACTTTGAACGCGGAATGGTAGTTGGAGCTAGACGCATTAGACATTCCATTTAGGAAATGGGTAGGGAATTCAACGTTCCGAGATCCACAGTCTCAAGAGTGTTCGGAGAATAACTAATTTCAGGCATAACTTCCCACCATGGACAACGCAGTGGCCGACCGCCTGCACTTAATGACCGAGACCAACGACGTGTGCGCAGAATGGTCAGTGTTAACAGACAAGCAACACTGCGTGAAATAACCGCAGGAATCAATGTGGGACGTACGACGGACGTGTCCGTTAGGACAGTGCGGCGAACTTTGGCTGTACTGGGCTATGCCAGCAGAAGACCGACTCGAGTGCCTTTACTAACAGCACGACATCGCCTGCAGCGCCTCTCCTGGGCTCGTGACCATATCGGTTGGACCCTAGACGACTGGAAAACCGTGGCTTGGTCAGATGAGTCCCAATTTCAGTTGGTAAGAGCTGATCGTAGGGTTCGAGTGTGGCGCAGACCCCACGAATCCATGGACCCAAGTTGTCAACAAGGAACTGTGCAAGCTGGTGGTGGCTCCATAATGGTGTGGCCTGTTTTTACATGGAATAGACTGGGTCCTCTGGTCCAACTGAACCTATCATTGACTGGAAAGGGTTAGGTTCAGCTACTTGGAGACCACTTGCAGCCATTCATGGACTTCAAGTACCCAAACAACGATGGAATTTTTATGGATTACAATGCGCCATGTCACAGGGCCACAACTGTTCGCTATTGGTTTGAAGAACATTCTGGACACTTCCAGCGAATGATTTGGCCACCAAGATAGCTTGACATGAATCCCATTGAACATTTATGGGACATAATCGAGAAGTCAGTTCGTGCACAAACTCCTGCACCGGCAACACTTTCGCAATTATGGATGTCTATAGAGGCAGCATGGCTCAATATTTTTGCCGGGGACTTCCAACGACTTGTTGAGTCCATGCCACTTCGAGTTACTGCTTTTCACCGGGTAAAAGGAGGTCCGACACGATATTAGGAGGTACCCCATGACTTTTGTCGCCTCAGTGTATTAGACACGTAAATTGAAACTCTAGTTTTATATATATACATGTGTTTGTGTGTGTGTTCATTCTCAGTTAAATAGATGGTCATATATTACGACTGAAGATATTCACCTAATAATAAAACAATTAAGTTTTCATAGTTTTCTGAAGTTTCAAGCGGACGATTTCTGTTTTCCCTTCCGTGCACTAATATCTAGATGGCTACTGACGCGACACAGCAGTCTATGCGTCAGAGGAGGAATCAGTACAGAGAGAAGTCAGAGTTAATTCATGCTCTCTCCGGTAGAGTACACCACCTTACAGCCTTGATACAGCCCTTGTTGAAATTATNAAGTCAGAGTTAATTCATGCTCTCTCCGGTAGAGTACACCACCTTACAGCCTTGATACAGCCCTTGTTGAAATTATTTAGACCCTATCCCGTATTTATACTTTCTCCTATACTTTTACATTACCTGTCGCAGCACTACTTGTTTGCGAAATTTCGTGGGATTCATTTGATTTTCCCCAGAGCTGTGAGACTAATTTTTTATTTCTCATGTAACGCTATCTTACAAAAAAAGTGGACAAAAAGACTATGCAGACACATTTGATAGTTGTAATGCATACTGCTAGAGTACAAAATTAAGTTGTGTATTGTTACATTTTTTTTGTAGATATAATCTATGTTCTAAACTATGTATCAGCATATCTGATGCTNATTAAGTTGTGTATTGTTACATTTTTTTTGTAGATATAATCTATGTTCTAAACTATGTATCAGCATATCTGATGCTCTTAATGGATACCCACTTTCAGCAAACGAAGTCATTGTCGAAATCGGTTAAACGATTTTGGAAGACTACAACTGCTGCGTGCCTCGCCATACCATTGATGCTTGCCTGTAAACACTTAAACAGCTTCATTAAACAGCGCTTCAGTGCTTCTTCTGTCCTGCCCACACATAAGCAAGCCTGCTGACGTCTCTTTCGGCCGAACACCTATAAATAATGACGTTGCAGCATCCTCAAAGTTAGTTAACTTTTGGAGTCCTAACATTACGTTCAGCTACGACAAGAACCCAGCCAAAAAAACCGAGGATGGATAAGGTCTTTGAAAAAAGGTTTCAAAACACAAATGACACAGAGGAAAAGTAACACATGCGGCGAACGTATATCAGACTCTTAGGAAAAATTTTTTTAATGTGCTGTGGAATTCTGATTACACCACCATTTAAACTGACAGCCCATATTTCATGCTTACAGCATTGCAGAACAAGAAGTTACCGATATAACTAATGAACCTACTTTCCTCTACATGGATGCGAACAGTTTTAATGACTTTCTTAAAAAACATAGATTATAAGTAGGACTTACCATCTTAATGCCACATATATAATTTGACATGGAACCAGAAACATGAGCAACACTAGTGAGCTAATTAGCAATTCACATGTGCCTTATTTGGGATTCGAACCCAGAACTCATTGTACCGTAATATGGCGTACAAACAACTGCATTACAAATGCAGAATTTTGGCTGTTATCAGTCTTTTTCTTATATGAAAATGGTTTACTAATCTGAAATGTTTATAAGGCAGCCATTTTGAAAACCAAGTATCTGAGTAACACAAATCACACATGTTTACATTCTCTATGGCAGTACTATTTGTGTGACACATTTGGTGAAAATCGGTTCATTGCTACCTGAGATACGATATAAAAACTTTATATATTAATCTGGAACTATCTTACAAAAAGGGGAAATAAATGAAGCTCTGTGTAGACACATTTGGATTTTGTAATAGATACTAACGGCATACTAAGTAATTGGTTGTATTGTTTCACAGATACAACATACTATGCTGAAATATTTATATGACCACCATTTTCTCAATAGTGTCTGACTAATTAAAAATATAACAGTTTACATGGCATCCCAATTAAAGATTTTGGCCAAATTTGGTAATAATTAGTTGATTTGTTCCTAAAAGATTATTTAAAATATTTATTATTAATGATGTGCTCGCCTACAAAATGACGGGCCAAAGAATAATATTTAATGGCACACTTGATGTTTGTAATAGATACTTACAGCTTACCAAGTTTGGTCGAAATTGTTCGAAGGGAGTGGTAGGTATAGCACATTAAAATAATATGTATTTATAATCACCATTTTGAAAATAAGTTTCTGGCTTTCTTAAAACATACCATTTTCTGTGGCCTTCTGCAGTACTACTGTTTTGCCTAATGTAGTAGTAATTGTTATATTTGATCCGAAGATATGAAATAAAAAATTAATTTTTTAATGCAGTCCTATCTTACGAAACGGCGGTCAACGGGATGATATATTGGCATATTTTATGTTTGCAATATATACTTACAAACTACCATTCTTGGTAGAAATAATTCAAACGGGTGCTAGTTATAGCAAACTAACACAAAATATTTTTGTGACTGCCAGTTTGAAAATAAATATCTGACTAACTTAAAACATTCCACTTTATATGGCTTCTTGTAGTACTAATAGTATTCCAAATTTGGTAGTAATTGTTTTATTTGTTTCCGAGATATTATATAAACGATATATTTTAATGCAGTGCTATCTTACAAAATGGTGGACAGAAGAATGATATTAATTTTCATTTTTAATAAATGTAATAAAAACTTTCAGCTTAGCAAATTTAATCAAAATCTGCCGAACTCTGTAGTAGGTATACCAAATTTACATAAAACATTTAGACAGCCACCATTTTGAAAATAAGTGTTTGGCTTGCTTAATAAATACCATTTTACAAGGCCTATTATAGTACTACCAGAGTAATACTATTTTGCCAAATTTGATAGTAATCAGTTGATTTGTTCCCGATTTATGACATAAAACTTTTTGATGCTGTTCTATCTTACAAAATGGCTGAAAAAATAATCGCATTTTTTGCTTATTGGCGTGCTTGATGTTTGTAATAGATACGGTGCAGTGCACTCCAAGATATCGACGAATGCAGTGCTACTGCGGACACTCGGGTGCTCCAGCACAGATAGAACGTACCTCAGAGTAAATACTGCGTCGTTCCGGGATCATAATGGGGTGGATTTTTTTACTGCAAAATATTAATACTATCCATACACGTACTATTGTTAGATTTTATTGGCTAATTTATAGTAATGTGTGTAATTCAATAGTTATTATAAAGATTGGTATTTTCCACTTGATTATTGTAATTTCTTTGTTAGTCATATAGTCATGTCCAATTGTGTACACAATATGCGTAAAAAATAAATAACATTAAATTGTAAAATTTAAATGGTGTATAATTACTTCGTGTCTATTATTGAAATGCAATTAAAAATTAAAATGTGTACATTTAATTGAATTAACTTTACGCCCTTATTACAATTACAAATTGGGTAATTTTATCATCAGCTTGTCAGGTGAACATTTTCTTTGACGGTATGTACTGGAGCTAACATTTTTAGGTCACGCACTCACCATTTTAAAAATTATGTATGGTAAGTTTGATTTTCTCTCCACATACACTACTAATCTTTTACTTCAGTAATAAACCATGGCTCGATTTTGCTATTTGAAAAAATTAGGAGATCGAAGTTTCCAGCACGATAAGTTCGCTACCAGAGAGAATATGAAAACCTTACGACGATGTCAAGCCATATCAAAAAAGGCACGAAAGCATCTTAAACAGGTCACTCTCTCGGTGTCATCATGATTATAGGTTAAGTGTATTAATTAAAAGAAACCGTGAAAGACCAACTGGCAAATTAAAGAATGACATTGTGCGATAATATATCCTGTCCCTAAGATTTCCGTATGAATCTCAGTTTCACCAACAAATATTTTCTCATAATCACGAATACTTTGTAATTTTTTAGTCAAAGTAACTTATAAGATAACATATTACATATGCCAAAATGGCACGTACCAACAACAAAGTTTGTTCTTATTTCGATTAACAACAAATCTGTTCCCCACAAAAATGAATTATCTGACATAACAGTTACTTGAATATAGATCATTTTCATAAAGAATTTATAATAAATGGGAAAACGTATTTGTGTAAGGAATGTTATTTTTCGTCTATCAACTGTAGTTTTGACGGTTATTCCAAATTGATACTCGAGAAATTTGATTAATTTCTGTTGTTACGTAGTCAGCAGCGACTTCAAGGAGACCGTACTGTTGGGTTGCCAAACGTACTATCTTTAACATCTGAGAACAAACACCCTGCGTCCATTGCTGGACGAACACAAGGCGGTGGGGGCAGTGTTCTGGTCTGGGGAATGTTCTCGTGGTATTCTCTACGTTCCATCATCCGTGTGGAAGACACCCCTGATCGATTTGGTTATGAATCCATCCTCGGCTACTACCTAATGAAAACTTGAAGTAACAGTAGTTATGAAAATATACATTATTAGAACAGTTACGAATATAAATGTCTTGAGACTGTTGCATGGCAGTCTGTGAGCCAATATATTTGACACTAGATCTTAATGTTACATTTTTTAAAAACTATTTTGTTGGTTCCTGACGCTACTTGCTAGCCTTAAAGTGTCTGTTTTCTTTTTCACCAGTTCAGGGACTTTGCCTGGCTCCGTGCGTACGAAAGTGGATCGAGGTTGTGACGCAAATGTTTCATTATCCAAATTCGCAGCAGGGGCACGAAAGAATCCTTCAATCAGCACGTCAACAAAGGGGACAATACACATGACACACGACAGTCCCGAATACTCGACTGGTTTTCGATATCCAATATTTCAAAATGTCAGTATTTTTTTATTTTATATTTCTATGTAGGACATGGCAAATCAACCAGATCTGAAAACTTAAAATGTATAGTCTTAAAGGCTTGTATATTTTTGTTCTTTCAGCTGAGCCAGCAGTATACAATACAAACGTGAAATCCTTGAAAAATTGATATATTATATTATATATTACAATATAAAACATAAAAATGTTAATTTATATAGAAAGAAAAAGAGTCGCTTAAAATATAAATATCTTAAAAACAACTCGCAACCTAACGATACGAATATTCTCTTTCTTCGCTAATGTTAAACATAAACACTTGTGAAGCCTTCCGAGCATGCTGGTAACACATCGATAGTAAATGCTGATAGTGTAAATAGCAATGTTTTAATTTCAAGAGAATTTGCAAACATCTGTGTTTATTTTTTATGACTGTTCTAACACCTGTGTTTTCTGTGTTTCTAACGAATATTGGTTCTTAGTTGCGTGTTTATGTTGTATGGCTGTTCTAAGATGTGAAATTTCTCAATTATGTGGTCTCGTTTGTCTATTCTGTTATCTGACCTTTATATACTGCGTGTTTCTAATGTATGTTTGGTCACTGCGACAACCTGCACTTCTACTGCGGAGCTCACGCGAGAAGGCTCGCGGCAAGCCAGACAACCACCCAAGTATTCAGGAGCGAGGGATATCGTGACTAGGAAAAATTTCAAGAGAATTCACACACTTTGCCAGCACTATTGTGTAGTGCTCCATAAGACACACGTTGATTGATATAGAAAAGTCAAACTGAAGAGTCACACACAACATTTTCAATTATATGATGCTATTTAGTATTTATACATTGATGTCTAAACAACTGCAGACAATCTGTAAACATATAAAACTCTCATATAAAGCGAGATAAAAGCAAACTAGTTTGCGACAATTCACAAATGCTCACTTCGTCATGAAGTTGACAAAGTTATATTATACATAAAAAGTTATCGTATTTTTGATTATTAACATTTTTTCTGCAAAAGAATACATTTTACTGCAATTAAAGCTACTAATACGAGCAATAACGTAGAAGAAGCAAAATTAAAATAATGTTTTATATGAGGTTTAATGTTTGACAAATTTTCATAAAAAAAAAAAATTCAAAAACTTGCATCTGGCCCCATCTGTACAGTTCTGTCCACACAATAATGAAACATTACTAGCGCAAGAAATTGATGGCAGTGTCGTCCACATCGCTACAGTCATTTCAGAATGCAAATTTCCTACAGTATTTGTTTGCCTTGGCAGAACCAGTCGTTACTAGCTTTAAACATTTCATCTTTGGCTGCCTCCCCAGCTTCTTCTCTTAGTCTCTCTAAAATCTGCTTAGCTTGAGAGCATACCGTGTTTTGATCAACAGGACCATTTTTCACTCGTGCTTGATTATCACACCATAATTTTAACAATGTTTCCATCTGGGCGATAATGCCATGACTTTTACGAATGATGCTTGAATTAAAAGATTGAGAATCTTTCACAGCTTCCACAACTTTTTCTTTACCTTTTATAATATTTCGGACTGTTGATTCCGGTAGGTCAAATTTCTTTGACAATTCACAAATTTTAATTTTTGCTTCAAAGTCTTTGATAATATTCAGTTTACACTCCAAAGATAGTGATTTTATTTTCTTGTTTGATTAAAATGACTAATTTTTTGTTCTTTTGGATGGCATAATTAGAGTTAACAGTAAAACGCACTGCGTACGTAAAACAATTCCACGCGAAACACGTTCGAACCTGTCGTTAACCGAACACTGACTGGGCGGGGTGGGAGAACCGAGGCGCGCGGCGCTCAAAAAAAAAATCTCGTATCTCCGAATTCGCGTAAAACGAGGTAGCGTAAGTCGGGGTATTACTGTAATTTTTTAATAAATTTGATAAAAAATATATATATTTAAGAATTTTTTTTTTAATTTTAAGGAATGTTTTGGTTTCAAGGTCATTCAAAGTTACTTATGTTCATAGGGTCAAGGCCAAAGGCCAATTTCACACATATCCAAGATGGCGGTTGGGTGACATTACAACATGATGGCCGGTCGGCTCCCGACCCTGGACCCTGTGTATCGATTTGGCGTACCCTATGCCTATAAAACTGATATGGGCGCCACTGATATGGCCTCGAAAATGATTCCTCGAAATCCTTCCAATGTATCGATAAGTGCCTTTCGGGGGATCGTTTTTGCAACTGAGGGATCGGTGCTTTTTTGCAGGGAAAATAGGACATCTTGAGAGAAAAAGGGAAATTGTAAGGGGAAAAATAAATTTTAAGGGAAAAAGGAAAATTTCACGGGAAAATCAGTCGATTTAAAGGGAAAAGGGAAATATCGAGGAAGAAAAGGGAAAAAGGGAAATTCAAGATGACAGCGACCGGATTGGGCGCTCCAACGCCCCACGCCTTTGCGCTCAACTCCCCATGATCATACTATTCTAGGACTCAAACCCAGAACCCCTCGTATCGTAATCTAGCATGCATTACGGATGTAGGATTAGGAGCATCAACATCGGTTGTAATCAATCTAAATTTTGAAAGACAGGAGTTACTAACCTGGAATATTTACAGGGCAGTTATTTTGAAAATTATGTGTGTGAGTCACACACACA
>NQII01005032.1:31190-152464 GCA_002778355.1 Clitarchus hookeri | reverse complement strand
TGCCGCGCGCGTACAAGGAACATGGCGGTAGAGTACTCACACCAGCTGCACAGCACACACACTCCGTATATAGTCTACTAGCGAACCGGCCCGGTTTCCCTCGGTAACAATTTCGTTTATATAGCGATACTTTGAAAGACAAAATTGGTTACTCTGGATCATCCTTAAAAGATAAACATATGCTATCCCGGACTTTTCTGTGGACCTTTTTGAGAGCTACAATTCTGTAGTACATTAATTTGATGCATCTCTTATGGTTTAGTCAGAGCAAGCCATGTAATCGCCCTAAATTCGGGTTTTTAATACTTGATTACAAAAGGTTCAAAATTTATCTACTATCCTTACATTAAATATAAATGTATTACAGACGAAAACATTCCTCAAGAAAATCTCTAAATTATGTTGAAAACTGCATCAAAATACGTCAAGTAGTTTAGAAGTACTAAGCGAATACACAGACAGACGCGGATAAGCGACTTTCTTCTATACTATTTATAGATTCGTGGTTTCGTCACACTTTTTGGATCAAACCTTTAAAAAATTACTCCATGCATTACGTGTTATGTCATTTCCTAAATTTTTCACCTACCACAAGCAATTTATACTTCTGCTAACGTAACAGTGCATCATTTTTGGTTAAATCGAACTCTTATTTATATAAAAAAAATCATTACTAAATGATATGAATAAAGACGCTGAAACAATCGGTGTGGCGGTAATGCCTAGTAAGAAATAGTTAATATGCNGACTTTTCTGTAGACCTTTTTGAGAGCTACAATTCTGTAGTACATTAATTTGATGCATCTCTTATGGTTTAGTCAGAGCAAGCCATGTAATCGCCCTAAATTCGGGTTTTTAATACTTCATTACAAAAGGTTCAAAATTTATTTACTATCCTTACATTAAATATAAATGTATTACAGACGAAAACATTCCTCAAGAAAATCTCTAAATTATGTTGAAAANTACTATCCTTACATTAAATATAAATGTATTACAGACGAAAACATTCCTCAAGAAAATCTCTAAATTATGTTGAAAACTGCATCAAAATACGTCAAGTAGTTTAGAAGTACTAAGCGAATACACAGACAGACGCGGATAAGCGACTTTCTTCTATACTATTTATAGATTCGTGGTTTCGTCACACTTTTTGGATCAAACCTTTAAAAAATTACTCCATGCATTACGTGTTATGTCATTTCCTAAATTTTTCACCTACCACAAGCAATTTATACTTCTGCTAACGTAACAGTGCATCATTTTTGGTTAAATCGAACTCTTATTTATATAAAAAAAATCGTTACTAAATGATATGAATAAAGACGCTGAAACAATCGGTGTGGCGGTAATGCCTGGTAAGAAATAGTTAATATGCAAAATATTAACACATTGAATGCGCACGATTCAGATGCGTGTCTCTTTGGTGTAATTTTCTATACTTCGCTAAGCTTTGTTTGCATAAGGCGGAGGAATGTCCGGGAAGTAGACCTTTACCAGGGCTTCAGAAAAGTAAGAAGTAACCATGAATGCATTATAGCAACATTCAACTGATCTTCTGCCAAACCACTACCAGAAACCACGTAGATACGATTTGAGGTTAGTACACTGTTTATATAAGAAGGTGCATTGAGATACACTCATTTGCAAAAGAATGATAACCCTGAACACGCCATCGCAGGGGCACGTCAGTGGGTACAGGCTGTTATAATATCAACCAGTTTATAAATTATTATCTTATTGAGAGATAGGANGCAGGGGCACGTCAGTGGGTACAGGCTGTTATAATATCAACCAGTTTATAAATTATTATCTTATTGAGAGATAGGACAAGGTACCTGGACAAACTTATAAGATAATTAATTAATCAAAGAGGGACTAAAGCATTTACTGGACATCTCAACACTACAGACTTTTCTCAGAACACAAAGAAAGTGGCCAAGGGAATAGGAGAAAAGTGNGCAGGGGCACGTCAGTGGGTACAGGCTGTTATAATATCAACCAGTTTATAAATTATTATCTTATTGAGAGATAGGATAAGGTACCTGGACAAACTTATAAGATAATTAATTAATCAAAGAGGGACTAAAGANACAAGGTACCTGGACAAACTTATAAGATAATTAATTAATCAAAGAGGGACTAAAGAATTTACTGGACATCTCAACACTACAGACTTTTCTCAGAACACAAAGAAAGTGGCCAAGGGAATAGGAGAAAAGTGAAGGTTAATTAGTTAAGAAAAGGAGCATGGTCGAGAGGGAGCTCAC
The DNA here is from genome assembly GCA_002778355.1 of Clitarchus hookeri. Lineage (NCBI taxonomy): Eukaryota > Metazoa > Arthropoda > Insecta > Phasmatodea > Phasmatidae > Clitarchus > Clitarchus hookeri. Next base: position 150,194 of record NQII01005032.1, on the reverse strand, counting down.
TCGAGTCTCGCACCCAGGCCTCATTGCCCCGATGTCAGACGTCGCCGCTCCAGGACCCGGAGCTGACCAGCCTGAGGACAATCGCCAACTGAGTCGCTCACAGCCCTCGTAGCCCAGTCCACTCTTCGCGCCCCTCCACGTGTGTGTGTGTTGACGCAAGCCTTTTGATTGGCTCCCGTTGTGCGCCGGAGGCGGAGTCTGCTCGTAGTATGTTTTAATTACACTGGAATGCCATTCGGTTGGCTGGACTCACATTTTCTGTCGCGCTTTGCGCATTTCTCCAATGGTTGATGAATTCCATTTCGGTCCGATGTTATGCTTTGATAGTTTACAAACTCGTCTGTGGCCTCCTTCCCGGCTGTTGTTTAGACAGGTGTTGCACAACGGGGCCATGCGTAACATCCTCCCCCCTAAAATGACGGAAAGAGATGTCCTCATGTGTAATATCTTAAACATGAATACCAGTGTTTTTTTGAAGTTGTTCCGGCTGTAAATAAGTGTTACTTAGCTACTGAATTGGAACGCCAATATTTACGTGCGATGTGTTTGATGCGCGCGTGTCGCAAATGTGTGTATTTGGAACCATTACGTTATGCGCCGTTCGTAATTCGCATTGTCACGGAAGATGCAATTCTATTGTTTCCATGAAGTCATGTAGTAATTTTCGAATCGTACCATTCGAACAATCAATATATATATTGGTGACGGTACNAATATCTTAAACATGAATACCAGTGTTTTTTTGAAGTTGTTCCGGCTGTAAATAAGTGTTACTTAGCTACTGAATTGAAACGCCAATATTTACGTGCGATGTGTTTGATGCGCGCGTGACGCAAATGTGTGTATTTGGAACCATTACGTTATGCGCCGTTCGTAATTCGCATTGACACGGAAGATGCAATTCTGTTGTTTCCATGAAGTCATGTAGTAATTTTCGAATCGTACCATTCGAACAATCAATATATATTGGTGACGGTAAATTGCATATTAAAAATTGTTGTGGCAAGAATTCTGTGATTTTGTAGAGTGAGTCATTATGACATTGAAATTGACATGCGTCCATATTTAGTGGTTGTTGTGCGAAGAACATTTCTTTAAAGCAAGCTATTGTGTTTGTTACTGATATAGCACGTGGAAAGTGGTAAATGTGATCTGTGTGTTCCGTTGTCACTGTTAGCTCTACAAGTTGTTGTGCCTGAAAACCAAAAGCTATAATTTTCTCGGTAGTTTGCAAATAACATGATCTATTTAGAGATTGAAAGGGTGTCGGAATTATGAGACAAATGTGCCATTCTGACTTTTTCTGCAAAAGTGGTATTTGAATTTTAATAACAAATCTGGAAGAGTTTATGCTACATTACATTAGTGGAAGCTGATAGTACTTAGTGTGTTGTGCCGGTGAAATTGCTAATTTTAATGGTGTTGTTTCCCAATTTGTGTGTAACTCATTAAAATCGTTCAAAACGTATCTTCTGGAATGAGTTTTATTGGGAAGTGATTAGTTTTGCATTGTTTGATGTGCGTTAATATTTCTTGTTCTTGTAACAAGGTATTCAGTATGTGTAAGACAATGGAAAGTGTTAACTGCTGGGTGAGTGCTAATAGTTCTGTATAAAATGACGTTCCATGGTGGCGTAATGACAGTGTTATGTTATCAATAGTGGCGGAAATTAGATTTAGTCTGTCATCAATTTGAGAAGTGGTATTTTGCATGTTGGTTATGACGTCTTTAACCGCCTGGTGGTTTGTGTGTACTGAAAACTTCGGAGGTTATTAATATTCTTTATGAGAATTTCCTCATTTGCAATCAACTTATCGAAATGTCTATATGATAATGTATTACAGCACCATGTGAACAAATCGCATATCAATTGAATGACTCTACTTGTGCGTATTCGTGGTTCTGTTTCTGCGTGAAATTCTGTTACAAGATGTGTGTTGTAAGTTGGCAATGGTTCGTGATATTGTTTCTGCATTCGTGCATAAATACGATATGTTCAACTTGTGCATATGTTGTTCCCATGTTGTGGCATTTGCAGTGTAATATTATAAATTAGTGGTATTGTTTCTTCGTAGACTATGGCCTCTTTTATTTCGTACCAATAAATTCCCGAGTGAATGCTAAACGACAAGTAATCTTTATAATTTACTTAGTAATACTGTAGGCTTGTATGAGTGTTTCTGAGTTGTCTGTTATGCAGTTTCAGTGTTTATTTGTGTGACAGTAGTGATGGACGTGATCTGTATGGCTGCAGTGGGAGGTATAGAAGGAAGTGCGGCTTGTACATTGTTTGTTACTTGTGGTTGGCTGTGGTGTGTATTTGTCGCTATATGAGTGGTTTTTCTTGCATTACTTAAATAGATCGGCCTTATATTGCTAGTATTTACCGTATCACTGTATTTATTTCCCCGACTCCTCATTTCTATCAGTACTGTGGTTTTGCAGAGGACTTTCAGGATTTTATAGGATCCTGCAAATTTGAATGAAAGTCCTTTCCTTCGTGAGATATGTTTTAACCATACCCATTGATTTTATTTATAGCTACTGGGTCTAAAAGTTTGTTAAATATTAGAGCTTGTGTGAGTTGCCCTTTAGTTACATTTTCGCCGCTTTGTCTCTCACCTTTTGTATTGACTGAAGGAAATTGGCTGTCCGTATATCTGGTTTGTTGAGAACTATGTATGATGGTTGGCTTGAATTAACTCCATGTATAAGAAAAAATGAAGAAAATCCAGTTGACTGTTGCATTATAGTTAAATATGATAAATTCTAAATATTTAACCCAGTTTTGCTGATCTGATTGAGCATAGGCCTACATAGTTAACTGTTATCTTATAACTTAATTTATTGCTTCTGTTAGGCCGTTAGTTTGGGGATTATAAGCCGTAGTGCATAATTTATTTACTTTTAACTCTGCTAATAACTGTGAAATCACTTCATTCTGGAATGATGTGCCTCAGTCTGATAATGAATATTTAGGACAGCCAAATATAAGTATGACTGTTTTAATAAACTGCGCGCAAGTTCGAGCATCTATGACATGTACTGGTGTGGCCATTACATATCATGTAGCATGTTGTCATGACTTATATATATACTTATTGCCAGATTTTGTTGTTGGGAGAGGGCCTTTTGCATCTATTTACCACATAGAAAACATAGGAGGGGGTGGAATGGGTTGCAATTCGCCTTCTGGTTTATTGTGAGCTCGTTTTTCGCGCTGGCATGTTTCACATGTTTTTATATATTCCTTTACGTCTGTCTGTATCGTCTCCCATTTATATGCTTGTTTTATCTTATCAATAGTTTTACGTACAAAAAAGTGTTTGCCCCATAAAAATTCGTCCTGGTGGGCCATAATAATTTCTGGGACATAATGTTTTGGTACCACTGTTAGGTGACGTTCCCCTGTTGGTGTATGTACTTTATAATAGATTTCCCCGTTTGCTGTTATCCCATATCTGCGAGACAGACGGCGAATCGCTGGTGGTACACTATCTGGTTGTGTAAGGACTTGTTTTATTTTTTAAATGAATGGGTCCTTGTCATACTCTCCTTGAAAGTGTGATGTATTAGAATAAAGGTGCTGAAATGGGAATATAAATAGTTATTTGTCCGGTTTAATGGTCTCTGTTACATTGGAAATTATAGGTGTAAAACGTAATTTATTATTTATAGTATTTGTATACAATGAAATATTTGCAATGGGCCTATCACACTGAACGGATTTACTCTGTGAATTTTCTTCTGAAACTATATTTATTTTAATTTGATAATATATTTATGCTGCTTGTAGTATGGATTTAACTGGGAGTGTTCGTGGCTCGTTTAGGAACTTAATTTTTATTTGGTTTTGTGTGCTATTGCCCCCAACATTGAAAGTATTTTTGTATTCTTGCCAGTTTTGGGTGACATGTTTAATTATTGTGCTCTTAATCTCTTCCGTTTTTCTGTGTTATGAAAAGTTTCTGGTTATTGAAAACCTCAAAGCTGACGCAATAATTGGTTGTGATTTGAAACACTGTCTAATACCAGATTTGTATGCAAAAGTAGCAACTCTAAGACACACTCATGACAAAATTATTACAGTTCCATTCATTGATCTAGATGAAACAATAGTATTTTCCTTCTAAATAATACACAGCAAATGCAAAATTTAGAGCCCGAGGAACACCAACTTCCACTTCAAAATATAAACCCAGTTTTTCACTCTGACAGAAAGGAAAAATTAAAACTTTATTAGATAAATACAGAGACAGATTCGCATTCAAAATTACGAAAATAACAGAAACCAAACAATATAAAAACAAAATTGATTTAACAATAGAAAAACCCATCCATTGCAAACCATATATAATATCTCCTATAAGGCGAGAAGTAATAAAAAAACAAATCCAGGACAAGCGAGATTAAAAAACAATAAGAAAATCAACGGGCCCTTATGCAGCTCCATGTTTAGTTGTATCGAAAAAGGACGGAAGAGATTTGGGCGGCTCTTAACATCGGGGCCTTGAGAGCAGTTGAGGATGAAATGAGAGGTGAGTATGGAGCAGCGCCGGAATGAAATAGCAGGGGAAGCGGCAGGTCCCCGAGAAAACCAGTCGACTAGAGGCATCGTCCGGCACGATTCCCACTTGCGAAAATTGGGAGCGACCCCGCCGGGAATTGAACCCAGTTCGCCAAGGTGGAAGGCGAGTAGTCTAACAACTACACCACCGCGGTCCCGTCAAAGTTTTAGACATGCGCTAAATAACGAGAATCATTCTATGGGTGATCCAGTCGAATGAATAAAGAACCAGTGCCTCGCAGTGAGTATTCACTGTCACTATGGTTTATTTTACTCAGGCTGGGACCAAACGAGATTTCTTATGAAAGAATTTGGAATATCGAAAATTTCCACCACAAGGTGCGCTGCTGTTCAGGAGAGCTGGCCATAAATTGAGTATGTATTTAACGCGTAAAAGTTCAGGTTTGGCTCTAATGCAATGGGTAATTTGGAAAAGGACACATGTCCAGGTTTCGTCAGAATGTCGGTTTGTTTATTGCTATATAATATGCATGTGTACGCATCAATTCACATAAAAAGGGCACCCCGGTCACATCATCCTACTGTACTGGAGCTAACAGGTTTTCACCGTTCATTTCGAGAAGGACACATATCCAGTAAATGTGTGCTTCCCAGCGGAACGAACTGACTTTGTTCGTTTCCCAGCAGAATGAGGAGAGCGCTAGTCTTGCGGCAACGAATATGAGCTTGTGTGCTAGTGTCGTGTCAACTGATACACACTTCAGAACTGTTCCTGTCTGTTCATTCACTGGTGAAGTATTGCGTGCGAGTCGGAAGTGTTATTAGTGCTACTGTAGGAATAATAAGTAAATATGACGAGTGCCGATGAGAGTTCTGATGCTATTTTTTTTATAGATTCTAAGAAAAGAAGAAAAGGTTTTACAAACATAGATATTTATAAGTCAGTTGTAGTAAAGACCGCGAAGGCCATCAGGTTTGCAGGACATCAACCATGTTAGTAAGTCCATCGCAGTAAGGAAAACGGGACCATGTTGCGGGTATGTAGAAATATCACAGTTTATAGCATATGCGTGGTAATTTGATATTGCGCGGGAAATTTGAAACCCAAGTTACGTGTGAGTAGAAATATTTTGGGGACTTTGGCGCATCGGGACCTGGGAACGAAGCTCGGAGTTGTTCATGCTCTGTAATTCCGGTCCCCCAGCGGCCATTTTCCCCTAAAATTCTTTTCCCTCAGTATTTCCTTTATTTCTTCAAAAATGCCCGTTTTGCCCTTAAAAAAAGCACCGAGCCTCTCACTTGCAAAAACGAGCCTCACAACTCACAAAGGCTTTTTTTTCAGCCGATTCGGGGGTTTAGGAGGCTCGCTTCTCGAGGGCAGAGCAGTGGCGGCAATATTGGTTTTATAAGCATATGGTATGCCAAATCGATAAACGGGATCCGGGATCGGAGTAAGACAATATGGCTGGTGAAGTGCATTCGACAGAATAAGTATTGGTGAGTGGGGTGGAGGCCTGCCGACTAATTAACCAATGAGAAACATCGGTAGGAGAGGGAAAAGTTTATGTCAATGTGATTGATTGAAGGAGGGTCAGTCACCTTCTGGACATGGTGATGGGGTAACCTCCGGAAATGTAGGTTTTTAATACATTTTTAAAAATGAAAATAATATTAATATAATTTTAAAAATAATTTTAAAAAACACATTTTTGAGATTTTTTTTGGAATTTTTGACGAATTTTTGGGTTCAAGGTCAAAAGTCACCATGTTAAGACCAAAGGTCAAGGTTACCGGGATCCAAGGGGGCAATAGTAGTCAGTAATGTAAAATGCTCGCTGACGTTTATGAATTTATTCAATTTTTACCATTTTTATTGAGTAGTTGTTTTCGAGGTCATCCAGGTCACGGTTATAGGGCCAAGGTCATGGGTCAAGGTCAAGGTTACCTGGATTGAACGTGGCAGTTGGGTGACATCATAATATAGTGGCAGGTCGGTTCCAGTCCCTCGTTACCTCTAAGCCCAAACATAAAAAATTTTAATTTTGAAATTTTTAAAAATAAACTTTTGAATAAATTTTTATAAGTATTTGTAATTTTTGTATTTTTTTGGGAATTTTTGGATTTTTTGAGCATTCTTGGGTTCAAGGTCAAAGGTCACTGGCTTCATGTTAATAGGTCAAGGTCACTGACATCCAACATGGCTGGTAAAAAAGCTGACAGGACCAAGATGGCTGATGGTTAGGTCTTCCACCGATCCCAGATCCCGTGTATCGATTTGGCATACCCTATGCCTATAAAACCAATATGGCCGCCACTGCTCTGCTTTCGAGAAGCGAGCCTCCCAAAACCTCCGAATTGGCTGGAAAAAGTTTTTCTGCGGCTCGGTTTGCAGGTGGGATACTCGGTGCTTTTTTTTTTAAGGGAAAAACGGAAATTTTTAAGGGAAAAAGGGAACTTTTGAGCGAAAAAGGAAAATTCTGAGGGAAAATGTTAGATTTTGAGGGGAAAAGGAAAGTTTTGAGGGGAAAATGGCGCACAGGGGACCGGAATTAACGAGCAGGAACAGCTCCGAGCTCCGGTCCCAGGTCCTGGTGCGCCTAAGTCCCCCAAATCATTATACTCTTGTAGATTACTATAATACTATGCACACGTGTGTCTGTGTAAAATAGTTAACACCATGAAGTTAGACAAATTTTGCGTATTACATGTTATTCTTTACAGTATATTGAAAAAAAAAATTTATATTCTACTTATTTTAATGCAATTTTCTGAAGTTACGTTTGGATTTATATAATACCAGGAATCTGATTCTGATAGTGCAGTAAAAAATCTTTATATCATAGCATTCATTTGGTATGTATGTAAGTCCAATGCTACGTAGTAGTTTTGGTTTAACGCAGTAGTAATCTGGTGTGGGTTTTACCACTGACTGCTGACAGTTGGCCCTCATTATTTAGGTTTATTACTCTTGCGTTAACAGAACTCATATAATGCAAGGAAACATGAGTAGTCGGTTACATTATGGTTCAAATACTGTTACAAGACAATACGAAATTGATAGCAACTGTATATATGGGTTGCGATGATTTAAACATTATTAATCGCTGCCAATAATTTGCCTAGGACACAATTATGTGGTATAGGGTGATTTTATTGATTTTATTTTGAGCCATATCAATATTTTTGCCACTAAATGTGCTCAGGACACATATCTTTAGAGTATCATTCAAGCTACTCCCACTTCAAGGAAAAGGAAACGTCAAGATGCTTCATTGTCAAAGCCGAAAGCTCACCAGTTTACATATCCTGTGTCTCTTAATGGTACCCGAATACCAGTAAGCAAACGTGCGTTTATTAGTTTGTACGATGTCACTCCAAAATGGTGCAACGTTTGTGCTTATTACTATTTTCTGGAAAGCCACCAAAAGACAGACGAGGGGCATCTGTTGGCTCGCGTCACAATACAGTTCCAGGTGAAACACGAGAGAGTATTCACGACTTTATAGATAGATGCATTTGATGTATAGAAGGTACATTATTCAAATGACAATACCAATAAGTACCTACCTGCAAATTTCAATGCAAAACCAATGTATGTTATCCAATGCTAAGTATAAGTTTTTCCTGAAGTAATTTCAAGAAAACTTCAACTTATCCTTTTGAAGGCCTCAGGTTGATGAGTGTTCATTCTGCGAAGAATACAAATAAAAAATACGCAGCCCTAAATTAAACGAGACAGAGAAACGTGTTGCCACGGCATAATTGATCATCCACAAGCCACGAGCAAGCAAACACTACAACAAAGTGAAGGAAATAGAAGTTGCTCCCCTTACCAAACATTACTGTATAGGAGGTANCGAGCAAGCAAACACTACAACAAAGTGAAGGAAATAGAAGTTGCTCCCCTTACCAAACATTACTGTATAGGAGGTAGTATTTCATTATCGGCAGTTGCGGGTTTTTGAATTTTGTGTCCACAACATGAAAACTAAGAAAGCAAGGTCTTACTNGTATTTCATTATCGGCAGTTGCGGGTTTTTGAATTTTGTGTCCACAACATGAAAACTAAGAAAGCAAGGTCTTACTGATACCACTAAGGGGAAGCCTATAAAGGTACAAACGAAGTCTGTACTCTTTTAAGTGATTACATCAATGAATATGTCGGAGATGATGTTACTAAACTACACATTTTCTCAGACGACTGCCCGGGGCAGAACAAAAATCACACCGTAGTGCGCTTTCTATCAGCTTTAGCAACCAGTGGTCGATTTACAAAAACATATCATTACTTTCCAATAAGGGGCCATTCGTTCAATGATTGCGATATGAACTTCTCTGCCGTTAATAGTCAAATAAGGAAGGAGTACAGAATTTATACAGAAGATCAGTATGTCAGATTGATTGATGTATCATCAACTACCAACCAATTTTCCGTGAAAAAGTTAAAACTTCTGATATTATTGTTTTTAAAAAAATGGTGGCCCATCTTTTATAAAAAAATTATGTGCTGTCAGTTTCATCTCTTGGTAAAAAAAAAAGCTCGGAAGGATAAAGTTACTTTCCAAATTTCTAAATATTTTGAATTTCGATATGACTGGGAAAAGCATGGAGTGTTGCAAGTTTCTGATCGGATTGACGGAGTTGTATCATATGACTTTCCTTGTTACGAGTGCAGGTCTTTGTACAGCCTTGCCAAAAGGAAAGATTTCCCAGACTACTGTGCAAAACTTCCTGTCAGTGCAGAAAGGTTGGTGAGGTCAACAAACTACTTCAGTACATTTTGGAAGAATACACGCGCTTTCTACAATGAACTAGTAAATAGTTGGCCAACAACCCCAGAAGAAGATTTTTGAAAACTGTGTAGATTGTCTGCGAAACTCTTATTTATANAGTAAATAGTTGGCCAACAACCCCAGAAGAAGATTTTTGAAAACTGTGTAGATTGTCTGCGAAACTCTTATTTATAAACTTGACAAGAACAACAGTCATTACAAAATATTGACACAGTGTCACAGATATCTCATGTTTATGTCTCTTAAATAAAAATAATGACAAAGAATTGCAATATTTGCATACCATTGTGCAAAATAATCACTGTTATTTAGAAAAGTGCACATGTCCAATGCTGGAATTTTTTTTTTAACTAACTTATTAATATAAAATCAGCAAACCTTTGCCATTTTATCAATATTTATATTGCACATATATGGGAATTTTNAACTAACTTATTAATATAAAATCAGCAAACCTTTGCCATTTTATCAATATTTATATTGCACATATATGGGAATTTTTTTCGTTTCTGAATTTACATGTGTTCAATAGTTATACAGTTTTTTGTCTCTCCTGTAAAATTTAGATTTTTGGACATGTGACCTTTTCCAAATTACATATTCTATTGTAATATATACTTGTCCCAGCAAAAACTTTAAGTGTTAACTTTATTTTGTAACTATTATTCAAGCTCTCGAATGGTGTTAGCAAGAGAAAACAGTAGAAAGAAACTGTGCTTGGCATTGAGAGTTCATATGCAATCTCATTTCAGTGGAAACTCCGCTAGAAATTTAAGTGCGAAATAAATATACCCCAGCCGTCTTCAAAAGGAATTATCTGCACGTGTCCTCTCCCTTAACGAAACTGCGCAGGAATATCCCAAAAATTATATTTTAACCATTTTCACTATTTTTCCCGAATCGATTGTTATATTTGAATAAAGTAATTGTTTAAGCCAACGTTTTGCTAAATCCAGTTTTACAAAATAATGATAAATTACATGTTGACATATTTCACTATATTTCCACTCTAGTGCAAACAACAAAAATATTCGCCGCCAGAGTGCACTGGTGTTGACAGGGTACCGAATTTTTCCGTTTTGTGTGTGAGTAAATGGGATAATTGCAGTTTTCATAAAATGAATTTAATTGTGTAAAATCTTCCGATTTGTATTGTGTTAGGAGATCTGCCCATAGTTAGCTGAAGACGTTTGAGATTAACATTTTGAAATACTCGTGATGTCACCGAATACATCTTCACGCAAACAGAGGTAGATAGCTTATTCGTTTTCTGCGCATGTACTGAACATTGACCTACCTCAAAGGAATATAACTGTCAAAGTCACATGGTCGACGATGATGAATGCGCTTGTTTATGTAGTAATTTTTAAATGATAAGTACTATTATATTAATAAAACAGTTATAATACATGAATTTGATCAAACTGCATTACAAATCAATTAGAGAAGTATAAAAACATCTCAAAGCCCTTGTTCACTAGACACTGTTCTAACGTCAAATCCAATCCACGCCGTTTTTTGTGCACGGTCACTGAACTGGTTATATGTGCAATGTTTACTTTAGTGACGAATGTCATTTACTTATTGTTTTTGAAGGTCAGAGATCAAATTGGCCTAATAGTAGCGTTCCTTAAAGTTTTACAAAGATTTTTTTATTTTACAGTGCGTATTATATTATTTATNAAATTGGCCTAATAGTAGCGTTCCTTAAAGTTTTACAAAGATTTTTTTATTTTACAGTGCGTATTATATTATTTATGTAGTCCAAATACTTGTAAAATATAATTATGAAATAATATTCTTAAAAAAAAGTTCTGACACAAACACATTAAAATGATTTTTTCTTTGCTCTCCAACGAATGTTAATATTCGCCAGACANAAATTGGCCTAATAGTAGCGTTCCTTAAAGTTTTACAAAGATTTTTTTATTTTACAGTGCGTATTATATTATTTATATAGTCCAAATACTTGTAAAATATAATTATGAAATAATATTCTTAAAAAAAGTTCTGACACAAACACATTAAAATGATTTTTTCTTTGCTCTCCAACGAATGTTAATATTCGCCAGACACNAAAAAAAGTTCTGACACAAACACATTAAAATGATTTTTTCTTTGCTCTCCAACGAATGTTAATATTCGCCAGACACGATGATTATGGAGAGTGATTTCAGAGGAACAAAACGCTGATGTATCATTATTTCACTGTTGTTTGGAAACTTCTGAAAGCCCCCATCGTTATTTTCTTCGGAAATATTTGGGATTTAACATATTTGCAAACACTACAGCAGTACTTGCGGTCACGTGGGAGCTCAGATCAATTACGTTAGGTGACTGTGGGTGATCACGAGAAACTGAGCACTCGTGTCTGTGGCCACGTCTTCGCACGCGGCATCACAGAGCGCGCAGCGGTCCTTATGGACGCCGTCACGACATTGCGATCTTGATCACTCCGGCATCCTGTATCAAGTGATCAGAGCTCTCAAGTGCCCACGCCGTTTCATTTACCTTCCACGCTTCCAACAGGAATGTATACTTCATTGTACAATACTTCTGCCATGATCATGCATTAACGGTAGAGTGCACATGCGACATTATCAGTAGCCATTCTCCGTGTCCCAACATTCGACTGTGTTTTGNCATGCATTAACGGTAGAGTGCACATGCGACATTATCAGTAGCCATTCTCCGTGTCCCAACATTCGACTGTGTTTTGTCAATAGCACTGTCATATACAACGTGGCTAGGATTTGAGGATGGAACACTGTTTGTGTAAGTAAGTGCTTTAAGATNTCAATAGCACTGTCATATACAACGTGGCTAGGATTTGAGGATGGAACACTGTTTGTGTAAGTAAGTGCTTTAAGATATTTAGACACTTCTTTTAATATAGATTTAATGCAATTAGAATATATTCCAGTCAGTCAAAGCATTTTATTTACATAAAAAGTAGGGTCTTTTGAAAATTTAGACATGAAAAAACACGTTTATCATTGTTGACCATGTATTTTGACATTTGTACTGGAGATTGTTGAATCAGTGCTTGGGAAATGCGCAGAAGAAGGTGTTGTTACATAACAGTAAATCTGCCCTTCTTCTAAGTCTACAACAACGGAAAATTTTAAAGTTATTTCTCACGGATAGCTTTTACTCACCATATTAGGTAAATTAATTTAATGCTGATTAAGGATGAAATATTCAGAAGGAAAATTTGGAAATACGACTATTGAGTGTCTTAGATATTCGCTTTATCCTGTAGTGCAGACATGACATCTAAACACATTTCGGCATTTTACAGTTTCCAAATTAAGTGAGTAAAAAAAAGAGAAGATAAGTACCAACTCAGAACAACTCGCTGTAATGAGAAATTGCGAACAGTTACACTAAAAAAAAAGCTGTTACCCAAAACAACAAATTTCTGCGTGTGTTAAAACTGTAATTATAAATAATGTGTATGTTTNCATGTATTTTGACATTTGTACTGGAGATTGTTGAATCAGTGCTTGGGAAATGCGCAGAAGAAGGTGTTGTTACATAGCATTAAATCTGCCCTTCTTCTAAGTCTACAACAACGGAAAATTTTAAAGTTATTTCTCACAGATAGCTTTTACTCACCATATTAGGTACATTAATTTAATGCTGATTAAGGATGAAATATTCAGAAGGAAAATTTGGAATATGCTGATAACTCACAGAATCTATTTCGCTTTATCCTGTAGTGCAGACATGACATCTAAACACATTTCGGCATTCTACAGTTTCCAAATTAAGTGAGTAAAAAAAAGAGAAGATAAGTACCAACTCAGAACAACTCGCTGTAATGAGAAATTGCGAACAGTTACACTAAAAAAAAAAGCTGTTACCCAAAACAACAAATTTCTGCGTGTGTTAAAACTGTAATTATAAATAATGTGTATGTTTTGTGACGTAATGTAAGTTAAGTTGACAATGTAAATAGGCGACTTTGCTGCTGTCAACTTGAGGTGTTTTCTGAGCGGGAACACGAGGGCTGTGATTAGTTGCACCATCACCCGCCCGATGACGTACAAAGCTTGTTAATTGAACCGGGCGTCCCGCCTGAGCCTCCATCGTCCTCACTTTACGCCCTTGTCCTGCCTAATAGGCGACCCTACAGTTAACGTGTGCGCCTCACAGTGCCGACAAAGTCGCCCGTCTAATTGGACCGCAGGAGTGTTGCCAACCGTAGCACAGTACAGCCACGTGTAGCTTCATCCTTTCACTAGCAGATAACAACGTCGCTTTGGCTCTTCAAACCAACAATACATTTTTTCAGCACTGCACCGCTCTCTGTATGACCGTCTGTCGTATATCGGCAACAGTAAAAGTGTATTAGTGCTTCATGTTAACTAGCAGCAGGTGTTTATGAAACTACGGAATGTAGTGTTAACAGCGAATTATACCTCATACACCTGAGAGACTTACCTCATTGCACACTGCCTTCAAATATGTACAGTTCAGACAATTGAAGACACTTCCTGTGCAACATCCTAGCTAAAGCACATTGCAACTTGTAAGGTAAATTGTCAGTCACATGTCTCGTAGCAGAATGGATGTGGCGGAATGTCAACATGTAGCCAAATTGAGGTTCGATATTGTGAACATTTTTTGTAACTTGCGTACTTGTAAATAATATTTATTTTCTCTTTTTCCCAAATAATGACACCCGTAACACTGTGATCTTTCAAATTAAAATATTATCATCAATATGTTTATTTNGCACACTGCCTTCAAATATGTACAGTTCAGACAATTGAAGACACTTCCTGTGCAACATCCTAGCTAAAGCACATTGTAACTTGTAAGGTAAATTGTCAGTCACATGTCTCGTAGCAGAATGGATGTGGCGGAATGTCAACATGTAGCCAAATTGAGGTTCGATATTGTAAACATTTTTTGTAACTTGCGTACTTGTAAATAATATTTATTTGCTCTTTTTCCCAAATAATGACACCCGTAACACTGTGATCTTTCAAATTAAAATATTATCATCAATATGTTTATTTTTCAGCAAAACGTTCTCACAGCATGGCAATACAATACGTTGGCCATGTTTCGAAAAATACTTGGATTATAAATGGTAGCTATATCGAACCTCAATTCGGCTACATTCTGACATTCGGCTACACCCACTCTGCTATAAGCTGTATGGTATAAAGTTAGGTTGAAGGTAGCAGGGTTGCGCTACGGTTGGCAATACTACTGTGGTAGGAATATGGCGCGGAGAGCACACGGCCTGTGTCGCCACTTTCTATGCCCTAACTTCAAACGGCTTTAGCCATCACAACCAGGTGGCTTTCACGAAGCATTACAAAGTGGATGTTTGTGTGGATGACTTATAGCTAGAGACATTGGAATCTAGCGAGAAATATTTGAGCCAGTATAATTATCATTTATAATAATGTAAAGCAGAATAATGTCTACTTCCAACTTTCTGAAGCCCTGCTAAAGTTCTACTTTTAGGCTATTCTTCCACCTTCTGCAAACAAAATTACACTTAAAGGACAACGCACCGAATTTGTGCACACTCCGTTTAATAATAATTAGCAGGAGGACTATTTCTTAGTAGGCATTATCAACATTCCTATTTTCTCTCTGTTTTTATTTATAAATTATAAATTAAATATTATAATTTATATAGTGAAATGTAAGTAAAAGTCCATTTAGAAAAAGATACACGTTTTGTTAACAAAAGTATGAAAATATTGTGATAGTTGATGTAT
The DNA here is from genome assembly GCA_002778355.1 of Clitarchus hookeri. NCBI lineage: Eukaryota > Metazoa > Arthropoda > Insecta > Phasmatodea > Phasmatidae > Clitarchus > Clitarchus hookeri. The sequence continues at coordinate 135,128 of NQII01005032.1, read as the reverse complement.
TCAGGAAATAACCATATCTATTATACTTGTGATTAGTTTTCAAAGGTTTGGTTCAAAAAGTGTAAAGGTACTGCGGATAGACCATGTATACATCCAGATGTTTTTACTAGCGCAGTGAGGAATTTGGTGGACTGACTGGTGCCCCGAGTGTAGGCAGCCACGCACCACGGCGTACATTAACTTACTAACTTGACGCTATTCCCCACCTGTGGCACACAGAGTGGTTCATATGGTCGGAGTTAATTCCTCCAGGCACAGACTATAATGTGCCTTGAAGGTTGAGGGTATATCACACAATGACTTCATCTCGACTTCTGAGTTTGTAACGGGTTTATTGAACGGGAATTTCCTTATACATTCCCGGCACTGTTGCGGACCCAACAATTAATTTNAATATTGTGATAGTTGATGTATTTAGGAAATAACCATATATATTATACTTGTGATAAGTTTTCAAAGGTTTGGTTCAAAAAGTGTAAAGGTACTGCGGATAGACCATGTATACATCCAGATGTTTTTACTAGCGCAGTGAGGAATTTGGTGGACTGACTGGTGCCCCGAGTGTAGGCANATATTGTGATAGTTGATGTATTCAGGAAATAACCATATCTATTATACTTGTGATTAGTTTTCAAAGGTTTGGTTCAAAAAGTGTAAAGGTACTGCGGATAGACCATGTATACATCCAGATGTTTTTACTAGCGCAGTGAGGAATTTGGTGGACTGACTGGTGCNAGCGCAGTGAGGAATTTGGTGGACTGACTGGTGCCCCGAGTGTAGGCAGCCACGCACCACGGCGTACATTAACTTACTAACTTGACGCTATTCCCCACCTGTGGCACACAGAGTGGTTCATATGGTCGGAGTTAATTCCTCCAGGCACAGACTATAAGGTGCCTTGAAGGTTGAGGGTATATCACACAATGACTTCATCTCGACTTCTGAGTTTGTAACGGGTTTATTGAACGGGAATTTCCTTATACATTCCCGGCACTGTTGCGGACCCAACAATTAATTTTGTTGAGTAACCAAAACTCGAAAAGCAACAACAGTAGTTTTGTTCATCTAACGAAATACACGTTTGAATCAACGAAATCTCTATGTCGGGCCAAAATAAATTGAATTGTCAAAAAATTATTTGGTGGAATCAACTGTATATATTTGTTTGGCCGCTCATTTGATTGCCTTCGTTCGAAAATACAGCTCGAGAGTATGTTTGTATTTTTTTGTGACAATTAATAACACTGTTTGTGGTAGAATCAGGTCGCAGATGTCAATCACAGGCGCATTAATTCCTCCCCCCCCCACCACTGTCCATACCCGAACCCATCACTACGTTCGCCACAGCTCAACTCGTCTTCTTTTTAAGGCTGTACGATATGGTTGTATATCGATCACGAAACAACATCTCTAAAATACTGCAACTTCAATATGGTAAAAAAATATCGCATCTTGCGATACTAATGAAATGCTATATTATCAGTATGCGATGTTGTTAGCTATATGCGAAATAAATATGATCTATATTTNTGCGATACTAATGAAATGCTATATTATCAGTATGCGATGTTGTTAGCTATATGCGAAATAAATATGATCTATATTTACAACGCCAACATTCACGATAGCACTACGACAGATTTTTACCACATCGATAAGACCAATATTTGCGGTATCGCTATGAGAGATATTTGTAATGCTGATATTTGCGATNTGCGATACTAATGAAATGCTATATTATCAGTATGCGATGTTGTTAGCTATATGCGAAATAAATATGATCTATATTTGCAACGCCAACATTCACGATAGCACTACGACTGATTTTTACCACATCGATAAGACCAATATTTGCGGTATCGCTATGAGAGATATTTGTAATGCTGATATTTGCGATNTGATTTTTACCACATCGATAAGACCAATATTTGCGGTATCGCTATGAGAGATATTTGTAATGCTGATATTTGCGATACCAGTACAAGCGATATTTGCTATACCTATATATCGTCACCGATTTCCAGAGTTTTTTTTTTTTGGAAATAATGCGAAAGGTGTGCATGTTTTGGAACGATATTGAACCTTGGATATCACACAGCTCTACTCCTTGCCTGGGTGAGTTATGCCCGTCTAATGCACGCGACAGGCAGCCGGCTCCAAACAATATACAGGCATAGCTGTGTTGAAATATTTTTATACACACAAACGTCCATGTTATTGCTCCATAACTACATCTTGACGTTTAACATGACAAAGTCGTATGCCAGGAGTCTGAAATCAGTNCGTCCATGTTATTGCTCCATAACTACATCTTGACGTTTAACATGACAAAGTCGTATGCCAGGAGTCTGAAATCAGTTGACATAATAATTTGTCTACGGAATGAACACAAATAGGTCAAAAGGTACTTGAGATACCGAAATTGTGGTTAATAGTTAGCTGATCAAACATTTAATATTGTTCGTTTCCTAACTTACGTTTTCTTATGTAGATACAATCCATTTGAGAGGAAATATCTTCTCCTTCACTTGAGCACATGCACAGCATAACATTTCATGTTGAATGTAAATTAATAGACACCCACAGTTAAAATTAACATTTAAAATACCACGAAAAAACAGAAATAACAGTAACATATTATCTCGTGTGTGTGATCCATGCCGGCTGGCCTTCCTCGTAGCCATAGAGTGAGTATTCACAGACGAAATGGCTTGTCGGTTCCTTTGACGTGGGCGTACTCATTCTCTGGCTGGCTGCGTGAGGCTATGTCTTGTGTCTGATTTGCGACTGTGTGCTGCGAAAGACTCCCTATTGAATGTGCTGTCTCCTGGTAAGTAGAATGCCAGGAGCTGATTGGCGAGCGGCGTCCCGACATGTTGCCAGCTAGTGAAGCCATCTTGGTAGCGTGTGCAGATGGAGTCCGCCGTTTGATATATTTATTATCAAGTTCTCTGTGTCCCTGCTTCAGGCCCCATGTTTATCTCTCTTGGTTGTTCAGTGTCGCCCGAGGCAGGCACGAGAGGAACCTCGAGGTTAATGCCCCCGCAATTATTTGCCAGTGTTTTCCTTCACGGGAATCATCTAGAGTTGAGCACAGAGATTTGGGCGTATTTTAACATCGAGTCTGTGAACCGATGAGGGTGAAACGAGGTGAGTACGGAGCAGCGGAATGTAAGGGCGGGGGAAATGGGAGATCCCCGAGGAAACCCGCCGACCAGCGGCATCGCTCGTCACGATTCCTATGTGTGAAATTCCGGGAGTGACCACGACGGAAATTGAACCAGGTTCAACTTGGTGGGAGGCGAGTAGTCTGACCACTACACCACCGCGGCCCCGAATCGTCCAGAGGCGGAGCTTTATCGGGGTGACTGGCAGTGTGGAGAACCATCAATAGGAATATTTCTTCACTTGTAAGCACCACCTTGCAACTCCAGGTCGGCAGTTATTGTGTAGCCCGTGTGCCGCATGTGAGTAGAGTGAACGAGGACAGCGGACTCGAGGTGACGAAGTAGTTACCCCATGGCGAGAGGGAGCCCGTGCGACTGTGCTTGTAGGCAAGGGTATCTACGGCGTACATGTAGTGACTAGAGCAGTGTGACTGCAGGGTGTGCTCGAGGTCCTCCCAGAATTGTACTAGTGTGGAGATTGTGAGGAGCTGAGACTTGTTGGGAGAAAAGATTTTTATACCGTAAATATACATCACCGAGCAATTTACTGGCTAACTTTGATTAACGAATCAGGCTGATTTCGTGTGTTGATAGCTGTTATGTTAGCGCATAAGTAATGAATTTTGGTAATTATTTGAAGAAATAAATACCCTCTAGTTGACGATAGATAAACTGCGGAAATATTATTTTTGAATATTTTTTTTTGTATTTCTTAGTGTTACTTAGTTGAAAAATTTTGGTAAGTCCTCTATTTCATTAAATTTAGACCTCTGTACTTTCCCGAATCTGTCTATGCTTAGATGGCTGCAGTACTAATGATTTATTAGTAGAGAATTGAATTAAACAGTGACTACGCAAAAACATTAGATACAAATATTCTAAATCAGAAATATGCACGGAGAGTGGAGTGAGTCTCTTATATGAGAGTATTGATAGTTAATTGTTTTTTGGGGAGAGAGGGAATAATCCTTATTTTCATTATCAACATAAGTGTTTCAGCCACAACCGTTCTTATACAATTTAAGTATTTTACTGTTATAAGTTTTCATGTGTGTGCTTGTAAATTAATTGAAATGAAAACCACTGTCACTTCGAGAAGCAACTGTAACCCCCTTATCCCTAGATTCGCTTTAGTTTTTCTGAGAATAAGGAAAGATAGTTAGAATGATAAAGAAGCACTGGCTCATTTTTAAATGGCAGCTGTATCCTCACACCTGTGCCATGGCACGTATTCCGGGATGCAGGAGGTTTTGTCAGCGAACCCAGCAAGCCTTAGTTTCTGTCGCGTTGTCGCACGGTACGGCTGGCAGATAGCAGCACCGCCGCAGTCTGCATANCGTCCATGTTATTGCTCCATAACTACATCTTGACGTTTAACATGACAAAGTCGTATGCCAGGAGTCTGAAATCAGTCGACATAATAATTTGTCTACGGAATGAACACAAATAGGTCAAACGGTACTTCAACAAAGGTACTTGAGATACCGAAATTGTGGTTAATAGTTAGCTGATCAAACATTTAATATTGTTCGTTTCCTAACTTACGTTTTCTTATGTAGATACAATCCATTTGAGAGGAAATATCTTCTCCTTCACTTGAGCACATGCACAGCATAACATTTCATGTTGAATGTAAATTAATAGACACCCACAGTTAAAATTAACATTTAAAATACCACGAAAAAACAGAAATAACAGTAACATATTATCTCGTGTGTGTGATCCATGCCGGCTGGCCTTCCTCGTAGCCATAGAGTGAGTATTCACAGACGAAATGGCTTGTCGGTTCCTTTGACGTGGGCGTACTCATTCTCTGGCTGGCTGCGTGAGGCTATGTCTTGTGTCTGATTTGCGACTGTGTGCTGCGAAAGACTCCCTATTGAATGTGCTGTCTCCTGGTAAGTAGAATGCCAGGAGCTGATTGGCGAGCGGCGTCCCGACATGTTGCCAGCTAGTGAAGCCATCTTGGTAGCGTGTGCAGATGGAGTACGCCGTTTGATATATTTATTATCAAGTTCTCTGTGTCCCTGCTTCAGGCCCCATGTTTATCTCTCTTGGTTGTTCAGTGTCGCCCGAGGCAGGCACGAGAGGAACCTCGAGGTTAATGCCCCCGCAATTATTTGCCAGTGTTTTCCTTCACGGGAATCATCTAGAGTTGAGCACAGAGATTTGGGCGTATTTTAACATCGAGTCTGTGAACCGATGAGGGTGAAACGAGGTGAGTACGGAGCAGCGGAATGTAAGGGCGGGGGAAATGGGAGATCCCCGAGGAAACCCGCCGACCAGCGGCATCGCTCGTCACGATTCCTATGTGTGAAATTCCGGGAGTGACTACGACGGAAATTGAACCAGGTTCAACTTGGTGGGAGGCGAGTAGTCTGACCACTACACCACCGCGGCCCCGAATCGTCCAGAGGCGGAGCTTTATCGGGGTGACTGGCAGTGTGGAGAACCATCAATAGGAATATTTCTTCACTTGTAAGCACCACCTTACAACTCCAGGACGGCAGTTATTGTGTATCCCGTGTGCCGCATGTGAGTACAGTGAACGAGGACAGCGGACTCGAGGCGACGAAGTAGTCGACTGCAGGGTGTGCTCGGGGTCCTCCCAGAATTGTACTAGTGTGGAGATTGTGAGGAGCTGAGACTTGTTTGGTGAAAGGTAAAGATTTTTATACCGTAAATATACATCACCAAGTAATTTACTGGCTAAATTTGATTTACGAATCAGGCTGAATTCGTGTGTTGATAGCTGTTATGTCAACGCATAAATGACATATTTTGGTAATTATTTGAAGGAAAAAAAAAACTCTCTGGTTGACGATAGATAAACTGCGGAAATAGTATTTTTGAATAATTTTTTGTATTCTGTAGTGTTACTTAGTTGAAAATTTTTGGTAAGTCCTATATTTCATTAAATTTAGACCTCTGTACTTTCCCGAACCGGTCTATGCTTAGATGGCTGCAGTACTGGTGATTTATTAGTAGAGAATTGAATTAAACAGTGACTACGCAAAAACATTAGATACAAATATTCTAAATCAGAAATNAGAATTGAATTAAACAGTGACTACGCAAAAACATTAGATACAAATATTCTAAATCAGAAATATGCACGGAGAGTGGCGTGAGTCTCTTATATGAGAGTATTGATAGTTAATTGTTTTTTGGGGATAGAGGGAATAATCCTTATTTTCATTATCAACATAAGTGTTTCAGCCACAACCGTTCTTATACAATTTAAGTATTTTACTGTTATAAGTTTTCATGTGTGTGCTTGTAAATTAATTGAAATGAAAACCACTGTCACTTCGGGAAGCAACTGTAACCCCCTTATCCCTAGATTCGCTTTAGTTTTTCTGAGAATAAGGAAAGATAGTTAAATGATAAAGAAGCACTGGCTCATTTTTAAATGGCAGCTGTATCCTTACACCTGTGTCATGGCACGTATTCCGGGATGCAGGAGGTTTTGTCAGCGAGCTCAGCAAGCCTTATTTTCTCTCGTGTTGTTGCGCGGCACGGCTGGCAGATAGCAGCACTGCCGCAGTCTGCATACAAATCAGGAGCTGTTCCCCAGAATGGCTCTAGGGAGCAGCTACCGAAAAAACTCACTTGTGTTTTATACTTTCCGTACCACCTGCAACTTACCCTCCCGTAAAATACATTTTTTTTTACCAGACTTCGGAGAAAATTAAACGCTGGATAACTGTCCTGGATTTCTTTTCGTATTGAAATTTAGTACGCTCGAATACTGACAAGAAATCCTTAGCAAGTATCGAGTCTCACAACCTACACGACTGCAATATATAACGGCACGTGAACTTCGCGAATTAATTTGGCAGTAGCAAAAACTTCTCAGTCCTTTACATACTCTCCAGTCTCAATTGTCGCGGTGCGAGGTCTTGGTGTTGAATAAACTTGGTGGCGTGATACACGGACACATTATTTCTTCCCGTTTATTTCTTGTTAAAGCGTTGTCCAAGTTGTACCAACATAGTACATTCTGGAAAACAACACTAGGGTATATGTGCTTGAAGTCTAGCCAGGTACTGAAAGAATCTGTGAAATGCATGTGGCTTTAGCGATATATCGCGTTAGGCCTAAGCAACAACACTACATAACCGTTGACGGCTGGTAAACTGTTTCAATGTACGCCGGCACTTGCTGACAACTGTACACCGTGTTTGCACGCAGGAGTCCATAACCACTGAGGATNCTGTTTCAATGTACGCCGGCACTTGCTGACAACTGTACACCGTGTTTGCACGCAGGAGTCCATAACCACTGAGGATAAGAAGATGCCACAAAATAATAAAGTTATTTAAAAACATGATTAACAGTAATGTGCGTGGGCGTATGTTGAGGGTTATTTTTGGTCGTTGGGTTGGGATGGGTAGTGTGCTTGATATTGCTTGTAAACGTTGACACTAGCGTTTTGCCCTGAAACATTTGCATACAAACTAAAATAATAGAAGGGATGGTGTTCATATAGCGTGTTCATATAGATACAAGATAAAAAAAAGAAGGTATGAGGTTTATACATTGTGTTATTATAGACACAGACGATCGCGTGATTATAATGAATGGCAATTTTAATAACAGCTTGAAAGTATAACAGTAACTGGAAATACGCGCGTGTTGGGGAGGGGAGGAAGCGGAGACTTAGATATCCCCCCTCCCACCACCTTGGTATGAACGCCATCTCCATCGAAGTGAACCCCGACTTGAGCTTTATGATGGTGTTGGGACGGAGCGAAGCAATTGGTGAACTAATTAATCGCAGCAGACATTTGAAATGTCCTGCTATTGAGCACTCGGAGGTTTTTGCGTGTCTGCTGAGCGCAATGTGGTTACTATCATCTTGTGTATCTCCTCAGCATCTTCCTGCTAATGTTGTCTGCAACGTCACGTGACATACACGCACATCTGCTGCCTGCAGAGTCATAACACGCATGCGTGAGCCAGCTTCGCATTTACACTTTCATTCACACAATAATTTATCATTTTAAACGCTGCTGAAAGCGAATTTTTGGCTTGAAACTCTACTTGTATAAGTACAACGTCCCGTCGTATGCTGTCACCAATAAAAATGTGTTCGTGCTTGGCAGTAGCTGTTTCTGTGTTTAGAGACTAAATAATCAACAACAAACGGTGTATCCCACAATGTGGGGAACTCATCTTATTGGACGTTGTTTCCTGTTGTGTATAGTACAGTTCATAAAATATACCTGCAGTACAATTTCCCAGATATAGGACACACTGTTGAAAGGGTTGACTTGATTATCGTTATCACCGAGTCTCTGGATTCTGATAACTATTTAAAACTATGATTAACAGTACTGTGCGTGGACGTATCTAGAGTGTTTTTCTGGCCGTTGGGTTCGGAGAGGGAGTATATATTGGGATAAGGTGTTCCACCCAATATCTGCGAAAATATTTATTATCTGTTCGGGGCCGCGGTGGTGTAGTGATCAGACTACTCGCCTGCCACCAAAACGAACTGGGTTGTATTCCCGGAGGGGTCGCTCCCGGATTTTCGCACGTGGGAATCGTGCCGGACGATGCTGCTGGTCAGTGGGTTTTCTCGGGGATATCCCTTTATCCCCGCCCTTGCATTTCGGCACTGCTCCGTACTCACCTCACTTCATCCTCATAAGTTCTCAAGACCACGATATTAAGAGCAGCCCAAATCTCTACACTCCATTCTCGTCTAGTTGTATTTCAAAACTCATTAGCAGAGATGCACCTCCGCTATTGGTTGGTTTGGACTGTTACGCGTCTTGGGTGCACGCCCGCGAACCACAGACGTTCATCCCCGGAGTAAACTAATTCTCTTTGACCAGCCAAATATCAAGATCTTTTTTCCCACAGGCACGCGGCTAAAAACCAAAGGAAAACTCCATGTTGGTTCATAGGATATTGAAGTCTAGCCCACGTGGAACACTTTCGGCGATACATCAGTTGACTCTACTGATAATTAAAATTTAAAGAAGAATTATTTCTAAAATGTGGCTGTAAAACTGTTGTTATTGACCTTACCCCAAACTTTCAACACATAATTAGGCCACAAGTAACACAATACATATTTGAATTTATTAGTGCATATTCTTTTTTCCACAATTGACAAACAACACGAAGGAAAACAATTACTAGAAAAAATTAATATATCTATCGTTACATGGTTTTTTCTTAAATATTTCACGGCTATAGTATTTTTGGGGTTTCTTCTTACTTTTTGGATCAAACCTTTTAAAATAACCCCATGCATGACTCGTTTGGTTGTATCATTCATGTATCACAAGGGTTTTATACATTTGTTTACATAAAAATACTTCTCTTTACTACATTTAATTTCTACTTATATTTTAGGAATCAATAAATTATAGTATTTCATATATATTCAATATGAATAAAAACAGGGATGGCATAGGTATGTTGGCAATGCCTAGTGAGAAATAGTTCTTAAGCAAAATGTTATTAAAATGAGTGCGCACGAATGCGGTGCGCTGTCCCTTTTGGTGTAATCAGAAAACTTGGTGAAGTTTTGTTTGCATGAGGCGGAGGAATAGTCTGAAAGTAGAACTGTAGCAGGGCTTCGGAAATGTTGGAAGTAACCGTGTGTAGACTATAGTTATATTTCAGACGTTTTAGCTCAGATACATTTTCGTGATTAGATGATTTTAGTTGTCACGCATCTTAGGTACAGAGTACTCTTCAGTGGTGAAATAACCGCTTACTCCGCGAACTCCAGGTGAACACGCCAGCATAAACAGCGTCACCTGCATGTACTAGAAGGAAGTTAAGAGAATATAAGAACACGCATTCGACTGACTGTCATGGACATGTGTTAGATTCTGGTACACTTATAGCACTCGTGCGGCACAAGTTCTGCTGTGCTCACTTCACAGGCAAGAATAAAATCAAACATTTACAGGCAACTTGCACAGTATTCGAAGTAGGGAGCAGGTTGCAGTAGCATTCTTGTTGAAGTTGGGGACATGCCTTTATTAATCTAAAATTTGGCGCAATTGATAACTGGGAATCACTGATAGTTAAACAACACTTGATATCAGCGTCGTCAAAAGAAATGAGTAATCGTATTCTTCTGGCTTCTCATCTTGACTACAAAGTCAGCATTCGTTTGGCTGGAGCTGAAGCTAATATCTCAACTACCGAAAAAGATTCACCAGATCGATTTCTAAAACAAATAAGTATCATCCGACACAGACTTTGCTAGGATATTGTTATATAAGGAGCTACATAAAGCAGCTGACAAAAGTCATGCAATTCTTCTTGAGGATGTCTGGGAAGGTATAAGGAGCTGGCTTGGGAATCATTTACCACAGTGAAACTGACCTACTTCAGTAGAAGCACAACATCTAAGGCAGTTGCATTAACAGGTAGGTAATATTTTCACATTCTTCCAACCTCTTGGCCAGTCTCTATAAGAGCGGACAGTTATGCTGGTCTTCANCAGGTAGGTAATATTTTCACATTCTTCCAACCTCTTGGCCAGTCTCTATAAGAGCGGACAGTTATGCTGGTCTTCACAAAATATCAACCACATGAAGTCTTGCAAATGAAAGACGACACAGAGGACACTGCGAAAATGCTTAGACTGCCTAAATATAAGCCTGAAAACAACATCTGTCTATCACTGATGCATGTAGCACTGAACATTTGTGGGGATATGATGGCAACCCTTGGCCCCAAGGCTATTTTGTAAAGTGTTTATCAGGCAATGGTATGCATTCCAGATTATTTACATATGATATTGATAATTATCTTTGGTGGCCAAGAGTCCCTAAACTATGTTAGTGAGGTAAACGAGGGAGAACATGTATGAATAAGACATTGCCGCACAGGAATTTTTTCACGGTGTCAGAAGAGGAGGGGGGGGGGGAATGGCTCCTAAACATATTGGCTTTGTGAGTACATTGCACCAAGCTACAAAGTCAAAGGATACCGTTTTGCTTTTCGACATGGTTGGACACTGCCTGAGCTATAAAAATTAGACATCTCATTGGCAGAAAACACTCTGAAGTCATTAGATAAAACAACTGGTGCGGTAATTTCACCGAACAATGTGATGAACAAATTAATATACTACACAAATGACAATTTTGATATCTTGGATGCGATACTTGATTGGCGAAATACTTTTCATGCAACCCCAATGGTTGCTTTGAAACAGGGCCTGACAACAGATGCTGCTCTGATGATGTGTCAGCCATTTATGAGATGTGCTCTCATTGTCCCCCAATGTCCTTGGGGAGATGCATCGTGTCAGTATTACTATATTGCACCAAACATATGCGAGCTAATATTCATTGCACCTATTAATATAACCTGGTTCAGGGAGGAGGATAACGATTACTCGAAAGGAGCAGAAGCTGCAAATCTAATTTTCTTTCTAATTCGTTAAGATTCCGAGACAAGACCTTTCAATACAGTATCCAATCAAGCTCGTAAGAAAATCCAGAGCAGACAGCAGTGAGATACATACCTATAATCCTAGCTCCAGCTTATGAACTNAATCAAGCTCGTAAGAAAATCCAGAGCAGACAGCAGTGAGATACATACCTATAATCCTAGCTCCAGCTTATGAACTGAATGCTTTAAATACATATGTGAAGAGATGCATGGCAATATAGTAACCTGTTGGGCAGGAGCTTACAGTCATCACAGTGGACCATGCCTTATAATACAGACTAATAAGCTGAAGTAGTCAGTTACATAATACCAGTAGAAGTTAATTCCATGCTGTGGTGAACTTCAGACTTCAGTAAACTTAATAAATGCTGCAAGACATAATATTTGTAAATGTGGATTTGCTGAGGTATGGTTGTAAAGCGAACTGTTGGTGCATAGGGGCATGTAACTTGTTCTCACAGTAAATGCATGTAACAAGCGTATGTGGGCTCACAACCTCACATTATACGTCCTGTGAGGAATTCTGGTGTCAACATTTCTCACAACGTTGCTTAAGATGATAACAGTTACCACATTGAGTTTTCCATATTAATCGCCGATGAAAAACCTGAACGAATCCCAGAACTGGTATCACTTCCTATGCCAGATAAGTTTCGTAATTTTCAACCAAGTTGAACATCACCAAGCTATGGAGTAGGTAAATGGCCCAGGAAAGAAAGGCGATGGAATCATTGGTATCACAAAGACACCAGCACTGTGCTGCTGGACATTGTCATATAAGCTGAGATTTCATGTAGCAGCTAGCACACACACAAAGTTCAATCTTGGTCTTGGGAGTATGCACCTTCATAACGAAGCTACTAAGTCACGACAAAAGAGTGTTAATGATGGTGATAGTGCCTTGGTATCGATCTTACAAGGCCTTAAAGTCTTCTCTACCCTTTCCCACCCAAAGTCATTGTAAAACATTGTAACAAAATATCTGGAAACAGATTAAATCCAATACTCATTACTTCATGCCAAAGAGCTCGGAAAAGAGGAAATAAATTACTTTTTCCGAATGAGAGTGGTTTCATCAATGCAGCACGACAAAGCAGATGTTTCATTTTGTGCAATTTTCAATGTGAAGAAAGCACCAACATTTACCACTCCATATGAGGTTTGTGAAGATATAAATGACAAGGGAAATAAAACTATCTAGAAGGCAAAAAGAAATATCCTCCAGCGTCCAATTACAAGTGAAGAAGCCGGTTAACCGGTTGACCAGCCATATGTTCTAAAACATGAACTTCTTCTAGTGTCTTTGTCCCTTACAAAAATGTATGGTATATTTCGCATTGGAAACAAGTCATTTCTGGCAGACGTAATGACAGAAGTAATTAACTGTTCCGAATATATCTAACATCACGAAACTTCACCCTGTTTAATTATTGCAGGACAATCACTTGTTGCAGCCCTGGGAAATACAGAAAATGCACTAACTTTTGGAGATATGGCTTCCATGCAGATTATAAGTGCTAAAGCAGGTGGATATATGCTGTGATCGACAGGCACAGAGAAGAGATAAATAAAAAGTACTACCAGATAAACTCGACCAATTAGACGACTTATTGAGGGTAGTGATGTGCCTCTTCCAAAGAACTGGCGTAATGATCTTGCACTAGCCGAAAATAAAGACGATCTAATGAATTTTTGTGTCAGTTAAATAATGTTCACAAGCACAAGAGGACAGATTAATTGTAATAGTTGAAGGTCCAGGGTGAAACATGAGGTTAGATGATTCAGAGAAAACACTGATTTAAATGTGTTGGAATCAAGTATCGAAGATGCTGACACAAGGGATGTTGCATGCTGTGCAGAACCAGTTTAGGAGAGTGGTTGTGTCATTATGGGACTCTCCTGCTTTTGGTTTCCCACTTCAAGCGTGCACAATGCGACTATTTCTGGATGGTGTCAGGTACATCAAAGAGAAGGCGTTACATACCAATCGATGGAGTTTATTTGATAATAAGACAAGTGATCTGTTCGCAACACTACTACCATACTTTAACTAGACGTGACACAACTTTCGATCACACTAAACGCCCATAATGGAAGTTTTTTCATAGAGCACCATGAACTACTGAAGAACATGGGCTTCCACAGAAGCGTTCGTCTGCAGAATATATAATGTACCCAGAACAGACTCTGTTGATTCAGCAATACATATCATGTTCTGTAAGACAGGTAAATCAGAAGCAATGGCTTAGAGAAATGCCTATTGTGCCATTCATAACCTTCGTGCGCCTATAGAAATGGGATGGAAAAGTGGTGATAGTATTCTAGCCTATTTTGATGTCATCCAGAGCCTTTTATCAGAAATCCGTCTGGTCTACAGATATTTTGGCAGTGATATGTTTCTGCCAAGCTATTTCTGACACTGTACATTTACGTATGCTATTGCGGCGCAATATATTGTAAAAAATAAACACACTATCGTGGCAGAATAGTTGCTCACGATGTTGGCAAGAACACTTATGTAGGATTGATTTTATTAGTTTTCCAATTTTTGCTTCCAAATCCTGTGGTCTTCAGGTTACATATTTGGAGTTAATTTGTCTCACACCCCNTTACGTATGCTATTGCGGCGCAATATATTGTAAAAAATAAACACACTATCGTGGCAGAATAGTTGCTCACGATGTTGACAAGAACACTTATGTAGGATTGATTTTATTAGTTTTCCAATTTTTGCTTCCAAATCCTGTGGTCTTCAGGTTACATATTTGGAGTTAATTTGTCTCACGCCCTCCTTATGCATTCCCACAAAGGGAAGTTGCTGGTGTGCACATAGAGTTTTGAAGAATAACTTGTGCGGAAGCCTTTTGGCTGAGGACAGTGACATTTAGCTAAAACGTTTCGATGCAAGATGCATTTTAAATCAGTGTAGGGACTTTTACATTTACTGGTTGGCTCGATTACGGCTCAGCTCATTTTAAATTTCTAAATTTTCGGACACAAATCACAGAGGTCCAAGGCCGCAACTCCTGTACTAAGAGTGGCCCGATCAATTCCGAAAAACGGTTTCTTATGCAGACAGCAGCCAATGGAATGCGATTAACTGATTGGCAGAGACTTGCAAAATGCAACTTATTTTCCGACTGCAAACTAAACTCGGAGATGTATGCTCGTTTGACTTCTGACATTTGCCGATAAATTGCGTGACACGTCTCAGGGACGCTTTTAGCCTATAGTAACGGCTTGATGCTTGAGATACCAATCTCCAGTAAAACGCCCACATAGGTAAATTACGACATACAGTTGTCAGCAGCCAATTACGTAACGTAACGAGTAACACTCAGGTTGGTATAGGGCAGTGACGACACTGCAAAGGAGAATTGCCAATAATTACAACGAAATGATTATGGTAAGGAAACGAAACATTTTTTTGTATGTGGCAACACCTGAATGTATATAAGCGTAAGCGCTTTCATCCAAAGACGTATGAAAGTTAGCTTAATACAATAAAAGTACTTTTTTTTTTAAAGTCTGTATTATAAAATATTTCTTAGCGAAAGAGGAAGGCCAAAAAGTACTGGAATTCAAGTATATGGTCTTTGCTACTTCCTGAAACTTAGTGGTTATACAATGTTGGGAGTTTAATTAACTTCAGGCTAGTTTCCTTGATCCTGTACGCACTCGGTCTTCAGCTGTTTTTTCATTGGCTGCTTTACCAGTGGGCAGCCAATTATTCAGTCCAGACAGTACGAAGTTCAGTCCTTGCTTGCTCGCAGGTTTGTTACAAGACTAGTAAATTTTTTCCGAGAGATGTTTGCTTATGAATGAATTTAGAAATATTTCACATCCAAACATCAGTTTCCATCTTTATTCGAGTCTCTAATTTGTGTTTTACGAAGTAAAACAAGCCAGAACACGCTTTCTCGCGATAATTTTGAAGGCATTAAAACTCCTGTACAGGATATTTAAAGTGGCGAAGGAACGCGCATTACAGTTTTTTTGTTTAACATCACACCATTAAATTGCCCGTGGAAAGACTGCACACCTGTTTAGTATGCTGTAGGTAGAGGCTTTGAGGCATATGATGCGCGTGCTTGGGTCGACCTTAGCACTCCAGTGCTTCTAGGCTTCTTTCGCATTTAGAAACGTGACGGACGTTGCCGTTGGCTGGCGGATTGTCTCAGGGCACTCCAGTTTCCCCTTCTCTTGCATTCTGCCACTACTCCATCTTCACCATATTTAGCCCGCATCGGCGCTGGACTCCTCGCTGACAAACGCACTCCGTTTCTGTATTTCCGACATGCTAGATATGCCATGGTGAGTGACGTCCTTTATTAACCGATATTAGATCAATACCAGCTATGACAGGGTGATCACACTTTTTTTTTAGCATCCTCGTGACATTTAATTGGTTTATGTCCATCAGAATAAGTCGAAATTCAACGGAATGTTACCTTCACCTCCATACCGCTGAAGGTGATTGCAAAACCTTCCTGGCATGTGCTTGTAGGTACAAACCAGCCTGTAGCTCGGTAAAAATTCGCCAGCGGTTATTTCAGTTGAGGACAGACTTCAAACATGGGCGCTGGAAGACTGTTTTTTATACATGCCGTGGAGGAGTCTTCGGCCAGTAAAAACCTGCAGCTAAACAAGCTTTCGAATCCTGAAGTACTTCATCAATAGAAACATTGGAATTCGCGAAAAACTTAATGTGCAAGGTAGATTTCAATCTCTGCTTACGCACCTGCAGCTTTCGAGGGTTACTGGGTGCACATATTCCTGGGAAGACATTTTCCTTCACTTCACGGGTCGATAATACTTAGAATACTCGATAGTGAATGTCTGGGATTGGCGGGCAGACATCTATGATACGTAACAGTTACGCACACTGAACTGTCGAGAACTGTGTTCAACGCAGGCAAGACCTCAGTATTCTACATTAACACCAGTAGTTTTGATTTGGTCATTGGCCACTTGACTTTGGGTGAAGTCATTTGGATATATGACTGACCAATCAGAATTAAGTAACTTCTTTAGGAAACAGNGATTTGGTCATTGGCCACTTGACTTTGGGTGAAGTCATTTGGATATATGACTGACCAATCAGAATTAAGTAACTTCTCTAGGAAACAGCCTTGAAATTCGGCAACTAAGCTATAGTCGCTTCACTGTTACTTTCAATTTTTCTGAAGCCCTGCTAAAGTCCTACTTTCAGGATATTCCTCCACAAACAGAGCTTGACCGAGTCTAGAAAATTACACCAAAGGGACAATGAACCGCATTCGTGTACTTTTAGTGTAATAATATTTTGCGTAATAATTACTTCTTACTACGCGTTATGAACACACCTATTTTCTCCCAGTTTTTAAAAATAATATTAGTTATAAATGCGAAATATTATAATTGGTATATAAAATATACGTAAAAGTTAAATTTAACACAAAATAAGGTATTTCATTTTGATACAAGCATAGAACGCTATTGATATATGACTTATTTAGGAAACAACAAAGCACGTAATAGAAACGGTGATTTTTCAGGGGTTGGATTCAAAAAGTGTGAAGAAACCGCTAACAGACAATAGACTGCAAAATCCTTGGTGTGCTTGACCTTCAGTTAGTTGTTCATTGGCTGTTGATCCAGACCACGTAGCACGGGATTCAGGTCTTGTTTCCCTTGCAGGTTCGTTATTGGGTGAAAGTCGTCCGAGGCGTCCCTAACACTCTCTGGTCCAATAAAGACAGAAATTCAAAGGTACACGTGATTTAACCTCAAATGAATACGCGAAACATTTTCCAGGCCCTTCCGATCGTATTTATCCACAAAGGAGAGATGCATGACGCGGTGTATCAACAACCACCAGTCAGCAGCAGCAGAGGGGACGCAGTTGAGTTTCTTGAACAGCTCGGGCCGGCCAGTAGTTAGTTACCTGTGACGCGGCGTGGTCGTGGTAGCGCCGCAGAGCCGCGATTGGTCGGTCGTGGCCAGTCACGTGCTATCAGCTCTGGCATCGTCTGTCCGCCTCGCTGCGAGCGCCGGCCTTAATTAATTGTTTCGAAGGGCGGCGAGGAGTGAGGAGAGGTCATCGTGTGCCCCTACAAGGGTTCAAGGTCGACCGACAGCACCTGTGATCCGCAGGTGCCCATGGCACAGAATACTTCACAATACAGAGGTGCAAGAGCCGCTTGTACCGCCAACTACAGATACACACGCTAGCGAAATGGCGGCACTGGCCAAGTTAACTCTAAACATTTTGTGTAAATTTTCTTAAGATATTCTTTGTAAATTTATAAGACATTGTAAAAAATACAGTAATGTCCGCTGTTAACTGTCTTCTTGGTGAGGTTACAACATCCGCGTTTTTATTGTATGTCGTAAATTTGTTGTGATGCCCAGGAATAATTTTAAGTCGGAAAGTCAGCGTTACAAATGATTACATTATGTAATAATTATTTCACCCAAAACTAGTCAATTTGTTTACATTTATATTGAATAACAACCATTGATTTNCATTTTGTGTAAATTTTCTTAAGATATTCTTTGTAAATTTATAAGACATTGTAAAAAATACAGTAATGTCCGCTGTAAACTGTCTTCTTGGCGAGGTTACAACATCCGCGTTTTTATTGTATGTCGTAAATTTGTTGTGATGCCCAGGAATAATTTTAAGTCGGAAAGTCAACGTTACAAATGATTACATTATGTAATAATTATTTCACCCAAAACTAGTCAATTTGTTTACATTTCTATTGAATAACAACCATTGATTTTGGGAAAAAGGGGGGGGGGGAGTTTTCTATCAATGTTCTTTCGAGTGTAAAAATGGAACTTTGTTCTCTTTTCCTTTACTTTCCCGGGAAAGATAAGCTAGTGCGATCTCGATGCGTGTACTTCCTTTACCCAGCTAGTTTTGTGACCAACCGAACAGACTGTAACGATAATTTGTGAGTGTGCGATGTCAGTAACTGCAATAAATATATATTATAAAATTATAAAACCCCGACTGTGCAACTGTTGAATCCATCTGCAGACTTGATGTCCTCCTGAAGTGCAGTAATTGCCTAAATCACTAACCTCAGAATTCTGCAAGAAATGAAATTATTTTACCTTTATCCTGTAAGTTGAAGTCATCGTCTGGTTAAGTGCGTGCGTTGCAGGCTTAACCCGGGCGATACTAGATCGAGCATCACTGCCGACAAGTTTTTTTGTGAACGTAGTTAGAATATCTCGTGTTTTTTTTAATTACAGTTGTTTTTCTAGATCATTATAAAATAATTTTGTTTCCACTTCTCGATAATGTAATTTGAAATACAAGACGTAGTTTGTAAAATCACAAATAGGCCTACACATATGTATAGTCTCGTTACGGTTTCTTCAAATGTTTTGAATCAAACATTTGAAAAATCACACTATGTATGCAGTGCTTGGTATTTTCTGAAATATACCATGTATCACAAGCGTTTAATACTTGTGTTAACATAGAAGTACCTTTATTTTGGTTAAACAGTGCTTTTACTTATATTGCATTTATAAATAATAACAGCTCATTTATAATCAGTATGAATAACAACAGGGGGAAATAGATGTGTTGGTAATGGCCGGAAAGAAATAGCAAATTAATATTACACTGAGTGAGCACGAATGCGATGTGCAGTCCCTTCGCTGTAATTTCCCAGACTCGTTTAAGTTTCGTTTGCACGAGGAGGAATATCCTNCGAATGCGATGTGCAGTCCCTTCGCTGTAATTTCCCAGACTCGTTTAAGTTTCGTTTGCACGAGGAGGAATATCCTTGAAGTAGATCTTTAGCAGGCTTCAGAAAAGTTGGAAGTAACCGCGAATTGACTATAATGCAATTTCTACAGGAAAACCTTTTGTAGAATTACAAAAAATATTGGCAACAGTTTTCCGATTTGTTTTGCTAAAGTGAAAAACATTTCTTACAGTCTAGGTAGGCAGATATTAACTTCTCGTTGACAGGAAGGCCTTTAGAGATGGAGCAATCCGCTCAGATATGCACGAATGGGGAATGAATGGGCCATATCCTGCAGTGAGGAACCAGCTTAGGATTCGCCTGGAATGAGTTTGGAAAAGCATGGGAAGCCGAAGCCAGGATGGCCGGACGGGGAATAGAATCCACGTGCTCCCGAGTACGAGTCAGTAAGTTAACACGTCGCCCGGTGCGTCACTGGCCAGTCGCATGTCGGAACACGAACCACCAATCGTTGTTTGTTAACTTACTCGTAAGCCGGCAGCGCAGCCAGACGACGTTCCAAAACGTTACTCCGAGAGTAGAGTAAAGAGGAGAGAGCTACAGCTGAGGAAAGTGGGAGTAAACGTGGTGTTGGAACAAGCATCATGTAACTAGCATGATGTCTTTACACATATATACCGATCAATCAAATAACGTAAATTACAAAATATATTTTTCATTTATCCCAATTTCTTTTTTTTTACAAAAACTAGTAATCTACATAATATACATAAACAAGTTTACCTACCATAAATTAATCATAAAAATTACGTCTAAAATGAAACCTTTATACAACTAAACTTTCAAATAAAAATACTAATTTTATCACTCGTCATTTATAATTTTGCTGTGTGTGTCTGTAACCAGAATATCCACATTTCCTTGAGATTGGTTCATTATACTAAACTCCCCGCCATTCTCAGTTTACCTTTCGTTACTCGCTGAAATAGTGGATGTAAAAGTTTTACCGTGGCAAGATGATCACAGTAATTACTCTGCAGTTTTGGGACACTGCTAAGAGAAAGTAAAACAGTTACTCGAAGTGTTTTGCGACAGCCAAAGAGAAAAGTTTACTCGAAGAGTAACGTTTTGGAATGCGGTCCTAGTAAAGAATGTTTCACAGCAGGCAGTAAGTAGCCTCTCAGAAACAAAACTCGTTCCACAGCCTCGCGCAGCCAATCACAGAATGTATACGACCTCATCGAAGAAACTGCTTCGCCATTTCACACAAAAAAGTCTCATGTTGCTGCAAGAAAAAATTACTTTTAAGCCATTTCTGGAAACGTTTATGTAGTAGTAAAACTAATAATGTTGTGACAAGGTTAATAACGTTTAACGTTACAAAATCTTGTATTTATAAACTGGAAATATACTCAAATTATTCATGTTAATAAAACTTCTAAGTAAAGCTGCCACAACCGAATGTTATATTACGATAAAATAACAGGAAGAACAAAATAGTTTGTGTTATTGCGACATTAAAGTAATGTCCAAGCAACACAAGTTTTCACTGACTTGACTTTGTAAAATTGCAGGTACTAGTGAAAAAATGAAACCACTGTATTTAAATTTTAAAGCATAATATGATAACTAAATGTAATTTAGACCAGCTCTCAAGTCGTGCAAAGCAGTTTACGTGTGCCAAAAATATGTATGTATGTGTGTATATATATATATATACACACACACACACTCAGGTGACAAAAGTCATGGATAGCAATATGCAAATATACAGATGGCAGTTGTATCGCGTACAAAATGTATAAATGGGAAGTGCATTGGTTGGGGTTTCATTTGTAGTCAAGTGATTCATGNCGAATGCGATGTGCAGTCCCTTCGCTGTAATTTCCCAGACTCGTTTAAGTTTCGTTTGCACGAGGAGGAATATCCTGGAAGTAGATCTTTAGCAGGCTTCAGAAAAGTTGGAAGTAACCGCGAATTGACTATAATGCAATTTCTACAGGAAAACCTTTTGTAGAATTACAAAAAATATTGGCAACAGGTTTCCGATTTGTTTTGCTAAAGTGAAAAACATTTCTTACAGTCTAGGTAGGCAGATATTAACTTATCGTTGACAGGAAGGCCTTTAGAGATGGAGCAATCCGCTCAGATATGCACGAATGGGGAATGAATGGGCCATATCCTGCAGTGAGGAACCAGCTTAGGATTCGCCTGGAATGAGTTTGGAAAAGCATGGG
The DNA here is from genome assembly GCA_002778355.1 of Clitarchus hookeri. Taxonomy (NCBI): domain Eukaryota; kingdom Metazoa; phylum Arthropoda; class Insecta; order Phasmatodea; family Phasmatidae; genus Clitarchus; species Clitarchus hookeri. The sequence continues at coordinate 113,582 of NQII01005032.1, read as the reverse complement.
AAGCCGAAGCCAGGATGGCCGGACGGGGAATAGAACCCACGTGCTCCCGAGTACGAGTCAGTAAGTTAACACGTCTCCCGGTGCGTCACTGGCCAGTCGCATGTCGGAACACGAACCACCAATCGTTGTTTGTTAACTTACTCGTAAGCCGGCAGCGCAGCCAGACGACGTTCCAAAACGTTACTCCGAGAGTAGAGTAAAGAGGAGAGAGCTACAGCTGAGGAAAGTGGGAGTAAACGTGGTGTTGGAACAAGCATCATGTAACTAGCATGATGTCTTTACACATATATACCGATCAATCAAATAACGTAAATTACAAAATATATTTTTCACTTATCCCAATTAATTTTTTTTACAAAAACTAGTAATATACATAAACAAGTTTACCTACCATAAATTAATCATAAAAATTACGTCTAAAATGAAACCTTTGTACAACTAAACTTTCAAATAAAAATACTAATTTTATCACTCGTCATTTATAATTTTGCTGTGTGTGTCTGTAACCAGAATATCCACATTTCCTTGAGTTTGGTTAATTATACTAAACTCCCCGCCATTCTCAGTTTACCTTTCGTTACTCGCTGAAATAGTGGGTGTAAAAGTTTTACCGTGGCAAGATGATCACAGTAATTACTCTGCAGTTTTGGGACACTGCTAAGAGAAAGTAAAACAGTTACTCGAAGTGTTTTGCGACAGCCAAAGAGAAAAGTTTACTCGAAGAGTAACGTTTTGGAATGCGGTCCTAGTAAAGAATGTTTCACAGCAGGCAGTAAGTAGCCTCTCAGAAACAAAACTCGTTCCACAGCCTCGCGCAGCCAATCACAGAATGTGTACAACCTCATCGAAGAAACTGCTTCGCCATTTCACACAAAAAAGTCTCATGTTGCTGCAAGAAAAAATTACTTTTAAGCCATTTCTGGAAACGTTTATGTAGTAGTAAAACTAATAATGTTGTGACAAAGTTAATAACGTTTACCGTTACAAAATCTTGTATTTATAAACTGGAAATATACTGGGAATTGTTAATGTTAATAAAACTTCTAAGTAATGTTGCTGCAACCAAATGTTGTATTACGATAAAATAACAGGAAGAACATAATAGTTTGTGTTATTGCGACATTAAAGTAATGTCCAAGCAACACAAGTTTTCACTGACTTGACTTTGTAAAATTGCAGGTACTAGTGAAAAGTGATAACCTCGAAAAATGAAACCACTGTATTTAAATTTTAAAGCATAATATGATAACTAAATGTAACTTAGACCAGCTCTCAAGTCGTGCAAAGCAGTTTACGTGTGCCAAAAATATGTATGTATGTATATATATATATATACACTCAGGTGACAAAAGTCATGGATAGCAATATGCAAATATACAGATGACAGTTGTATCGCGTACAAAATGTATAAATGGGAAGTGCATTGGTTGGGGTTTCATTTGTAGTCAAGTGATTCATGTGAAAAGGTTTCTGACGTGATTATGGCCGCACGACGGGAATTAACAGACTTTGAACGCGGAATGGTAGTTGGAGCTAGATGCATCGGACATTCCATTTCGGAAATGGTTAGGGAATTCAACATTCCGAGATCCACAGTGTCAAGAGTGTGCCAAGAATACATCATTTCAGGCATAACCTCCCACCATCCTGTTGCGTCACCGGCTGGCGGACGTGAATTACTGGCTCTGGTTGTTGGTGTGCGCAGAATTGTCAGTGTAAACAGACAAGTAGCACTGCGTGAAATAACCGCAGGAATGTTACACCCTGCATGCTGCCTGCACAGGCAATCCTGTCACGCCGCTTTATTGGCTTTACTGGGCTATGCCAGCATAAGACCGACTCGAGTGCCTTTACTAACAGCACGACATCGCCTGCAACGCCTCTCCTGGGCTCGTGACCATATCGGTTGGACCCCAGACGACTGGAAAACCGTGGCTTGGTCAGATGAGTCCCGATATCAGTTGGTAATNGGCTTGGTCAGATGAGTCCCGATATCAGTTGGTAATAGCTGATGGTAGGGTTCGAGTGTGGCGCAGACCCCACGAATCCATGGACCCAAGTTGCCAACAAGGAACTGTGCAAGCTGGTGATGGCTCCATAATTGTTGGGCTATTTTTACATGGAATGGACTGGGTCCTCTGGTCCAACTGAAGAGATCATTGACTGGAAAGGGCTATGTTCAGCTACTTGGAGACCACTTGCAGCCATTCATGGACTTCATGTACCCAAACAACGATGGACTTTTTATGGATGACAATGCGCCATGTCACCGGGCCACAACTGTTCACGATTAGTTTGAAGAACATTCTGGACAATTTCAGCGAATGATTTGGCCACCAAGATCCCCCGACATGAATCCCATCGAACATTTATGGGACATAATCGAGAGGTCAGTTCGTGTTCATAATCCTTCACCGGCAACACTTTCGCAAGTATGGACGTATATAGAGGCATCATGGCTCGATATTTCTGCCGGGGACTTCCAACTACTTTTTGAGTTCATGCCATGTCGAGTTACTGCACTTCGCCGGGCAAAAGGAGGTCTGACACGATATTAGGAGGTATCCCATGACTTTTGTCGCCTCAGTGTATATATTCTGGAGTATGTAGTATTTCCACATAACGAAAGAGAACTGCAATTTTTCGTTATATTGTGCAGGAAATAACACACAATGAATATTAGGTACAAAGGTATTAAAAAAGTGCGAATTTAAGGGTTGATCGGCTGTCGGGAAAACATACAAGTGCTATGGAGATTAAGTATTACCACAGGTAGATTAATACTTGGATCATGATTAATTTCTGTCGTTTTACTGTAGCCTGTGCACGGAATTGTGGAAGAACATTCACTCTTTTTGCAAACCTGGGTCACGCATGATTTATTTCCTCTAGTTCATGTCACATATGCTGTAGTCGTAGTGGCAATACTTGGAAATCCGTTATATTTATGGACCTTGAAAGTTTACGTGATATTTTTGGAGGTAGAAGAGGCTTGAAATACTTGAGCGTTTGTATTAAGTTGTCATTGAACCACAGTTTGTTGAACTCAGAAGTAATGCGTAGGAACCGGGGAATTTTGCGAGCTTTAACAGTGCTGGGAATGACTTCAAACACATGCACATTCTTGTTACTTTTATGATACGGTATCTTGTTTCCTGACATGCCCTGCAACATTGCGAACCAGTGATCTATGTGCAAACAGTGATCAAGTGTATCACGTCATACCTAGTACCAGACTGAAATGCTTGTCTTGACGGCAGCGCCCAGTGAGATAATGCGTGTTTCTGGTCTGCACATAGAACTGCCAAATCTAGTATAACCGTCTAATGAACTCGCGATATTGCCGGGTCTCTACTATTGAGAAACAACTTGCATTTGGATGACCCAATCACCTGCAACCAAGTGAGATGAGGAATTGGGTACTTGGTGTGGCAGGAGCCAATAAACAAATTACATTTCTCTCGTGTTATAGAGAATGGTGGAATCGAGCGTGCTGCAAGAAAATAACTCCAGCTGTAGTTAGANAATTACATTTCTCTCGTGTTATAGAGAATGGTGGAATCGAGCGTGCTGCAAGAAAATAACTCCAGCTGTAGTTAGATATGTGGAAAATTCGCGGTCTCATTCTGGAACATGCTAGAGTTGAGACAACCCATGTTTGTCACATTGGTTTTTTTNGATGTGGAAAATTCGCGGTCTCATTCTGGAACATGCTAGAGTTGAGACAACCCATGTTTGTCACATTGGTTTTTTTCTCATTTGAGATATTGTGGAGGGCTTTGTGCGAATAATTAACATACAACATAATGCAGCAGCAATCACTGACTCCGATAGCGGCAGGAAGCAATCAATGAGTAGCTGATGTTCGCTCGAGTATACAAACGAGTGTGACATCTTAGCCTGCAGGTCACTGGACTCGTGAAATGCTCCAGTTACTAGCTGTAGGAAATTGTTATATAATAAACTTCATTAAGGGAAACGGAAAATAAGCTGACTATACCACGAAGAGTTAATGCTAAAAGTGACCAAACTATTTTATTTTAATGGGATGTAGAGGAGAGGTAATTTCTTCATTGGCTGCTGCAACAGTCAGAAAACGTTCTCCTTTCTGCCATAGCCGAGGGGGAATAGAGCCACTCGAAAAACAGATATTTATTATTGGCTCAGTATTGCATGGTGTCCCAAATGAGCAAATAGCTGGGAATCTCGCGAGACTATATCATGATTAAACCAGAATTCTATGTGGTGTTTTATCCATTATACACTGAAATGAAAGTTTCACGTGATCATTGACCTGGACTCTACAGTCCTTTTTACATCTAAGCTTCAGTTATTTATACTTTGGCTGTTGCCGGTTTTGCCCGAGACCAGGAGCACAGAGTTCTGAACTTGTTTTCTTGTAAATATGCTACTGAATTAAAATCTCGCAGGGTGTCTCTTACAAAATGTGATTCAATTACATTGTCAACTTCATAATACTAATGTTTGAAGTCTAGTTTGGACTAATAGTAATTCATTCAATTTTACTACTGCTAGCTATTTTCCTTGTACTAGATATGCTCATTATATTCGGAAGTGTCATTATTTAATCGAGTGTGTCCAGGAGGAGTTATAAAAACCAGCGACCTTTTAAAAATGTAACAAGTGAACAAGAACTTGAATTATGTCATGCAGTCCCGTTAGCGTGCGATATATCAAAGTATGTTTATCAGGACTAATTTGGTAACAAATGATGATGCGAAATTATACTGTCTGTAAATGCAATTGCAGATGTANGTATGTTTATCAGGACTAATTTGGTAACAAATGATGATGCGAAATTATACTGTCTGTAAATGCAATTGCAGATGTAGTGTTTGTTATTTATAAGCAGTGAATGCGCTCAAGAGCATAGCGGGCTTGAGTGAATATTGAGGGTAGGGGGGTAGGGGGTTGCTTGTTTAGTGTGTCTCGGGCGACTGCACCGCGGAGGTAGATGGTATCTCGAGCAGGGACGACGCACCAGAGGCCATGTCCACGGCCTCAGGACAGCCATGAAGCATGACCTGGCGATGCTATCGAACCACTTGTGAACACGCCGGATTAGTGAGCACGAGGGTGCTCTTGTATCCGTGGATTTATTGTCCGAGGACACGAGCTCCTCGCACGACAAAAACAACAGCTGTTGCCGTCGTCACCGATCTCCGTGCACCTCCAAGTCCAGCCACACTGTTTACACTTTGAGTGCGGTACAAGTTTACCGACAATTAAGACAAGATAGACGCTTCCGTACGACACTCAGTTTTGTTGGTCTCTGTATGCCTATGTACAACCCTCCTATTGGTTCACACAACACCGGACACACTTACTATACTGTACAACGTTCATTGCTGGCCGACTCTCTGAAAATATAATGCCCAGTGGGAAGTGACCAGATCAAGTGTTCTTTCCTACGTAGAATAATATACAATACATCCTGTTCGCCTAAGATATTTACACTTTGAATATTTCTGAAGTAATATTCCGTTGCAGATAACCTTATGAAAACTGCTGGCGGAGAAATAAATTTTCCAAAGAATGAGGATGCAATGTTACGGAAAACTCCACACAACTCAGTGAAATTCAGGTGACGCAATATTACGTCAGAAGCACTCAAAGTGTTAAAAAAATTTCCACAATTTTGTGTAAAACGCTGGTTAAATGTTTTCCAGAACTCTCCGTAAAATTACAAACATCATGTTTTTTTTCAACAACGCACATTTCGTAAATTTCATGTGAAGTTTTTGTGAATTCATTGGTAACTCCCCCTCCCCCCTCACTTCTGACGCCTTACGAATACTAAGTGCCATAGAAACCTATTAATATGCCAACGCCGCTGCTTGTACCGAGACAGTAGGGCCTTGCGTCGTAGAGTAATTTATTCAATTTATTGTTTTGTCAAATACAACACAATTATTTACGTTTTTGCAAATGTAGTGGTTATAACTTTACATTATCGTCTCCTAAAAGTGTGCTGTATAAATTTTTCCCCACAAAAGTTGCTAAATTGTAGCCTAATATTTTCATAAGTTATATGACATTTATGCATTTATATACCAATGTGTGTGCATCCCAACGTGTATTTTTGCTACTTTTTTTAAAATTTTCGATTAGTCGCGGCTAGAGATTTCGCTGATCAAGGGCGTAATCATATGGCAATTATTTTGAACTGTTTAATATTTTCAATATTTTAAAACATTTACTTGGGTTCTCTCTTTGCAAGAATTTTTTAATGCCTTGCAACCAGTCGGGACGTCATGGCAGTGGTTTGGGAAGACTCGGAGAAAACTCCCTAGCTTGGAATGCATGAGCATGATGTAGGGACCAGTAGGGGTGACGTGGCAAGGATTTGGGAAGACTTGGAGAAAACCTCCTAGCTTGGAATGTAAGAGCATGATGTAGGGACTTGTCGGGACGTCAAGGATTTGGGAAGACTCGGAGAAACCCTGTTAGCTTGAAATGCAAGAGCATGAAGTATACGATATAGTATGAAGGAATTAAATGATAATCGACCTTGGGAAGACTCGGAGACAACTCCCTAGCATGAAGTAGGGAAGTGATTAAAACCTATTTACACAAAACTTATTTCAAAAACAAAACATTTTGAAAAAACTAATTTGAAAAGAATTTAGAAAAAAATTAAAAATTACATTAAAACTTGTTTTAAAAAAAATTAAAATAAATAACAAAAATTTTGAGAGATTCACGTAGCCAATCAGAGCCCACGTCGGGGATGAATGCGGGAGCAGGAAAAATCCGTGATGATGTCATCGGCACCCGCGGTTGACGCCACAGCTCGTCCCTCGTCCCTCGTCCCGGCGCCAGCGCCAGGTGTGCCAGAACCGCCTATTTATAGCTACTATGGTAGCGTCCAAAAATACTGTGTTATATAGAGGAATATTAACAATTACGTTAAAACAAGAGTCTAAAACAATGGCTTGTACAGAACTTAATCCATAACACATGTAAAGATTTTCCAACGAGACAAGGGTAATCATACAAAGAGGTAAGGCGATCAAATGTTAAATGCTGCTCAGAATAGAAACAAACACATTTGGAGGTAAAATAGTTGAATTTAATTTGCCATGCACACTAACTTCAATAGCATCCTTCAGGTCAAATAATTCAAGGCTTGAATTGCCCAATGCCTTACTAACACACAATAACATTATACATATTTAGGTATAGACGAAAACCTACAGCAATCATATTAGCCAAAACATCCACGAAAGTTTCAATCAGTTTTCAGACAAAAAAAAATGTTCTATATAATTGGAAACTAATCTTTGGATCTGTTTAGTATTATTTAGCACACAGCCTTCAAGGGTTTTTATATAAATTATATGATTTGCCACATTAGGGGAAATATATTCCTGAGTTTTAGACAAGTAATTTAGTATTCTTTCTAAGTTGTCTTAGTAATCACTCTCCAGGGTTCAAAAAACAATTTTGAGCACCTTTCCACCAAAATCTATGATTGTTCTTCTATAGCATTTACTGTCCATCAGTAACAAAGAACTTAATGTAGAAGTCTCTGTTTTGAAGACTAAAAGGTATTGTTCGATTTGCTTAATTGCCAGATTAAAGTTTTGATCAAAATACGGGTTCATAGGTGAATGAGTAGATTTCTTGTCACGAAAAAAAAAAAAAGAACTGTTTTAACATGTTCTCCAAATCGAAACACTCATATTGTAATTCCACGTGGTTAACTCCAGGAAATAAAATGATAATTGCCAGTAAACTAAATACTGACCTCCTTTTCGAAAATGAAACCTGTTTTAAGTTGGTTTACCATCACTGCAAAACATGCACAGAGTGGCAATGGCAGCCAGAGAAATAGGCACGGCCCATGACATGGTCACCCCCGCAAATACTCGCACGCAAATAAAGCTAAAACAAACAAAAGGTTTCCCTACAAATCAATAAATGCTGATATCAACTGAATTTTATAAAGTGACAACATCTACTATACTACATTTACACACGAACATACCCAAGATGACTAAATAAAATTAACTCTCAAGGCAAGAAATTATAACATATATAAAAATATATTCCATGACTTAATTATAGGACCACATTTTATTAACAAAGGAATAATATATGCATGCAGAACATAATATACCCCAAAATGACTAGGACGCTTGGTTGATCAGGCCACGGTCAAAATCGGGCCAGGGGCCTTAAAATAAAGAAGTTGGTATCGACCAACTAAATTAAACACAAGTACAAGACAAAATATGTATGCAATGTGGATCTGAAGCTCCAACCTCTACAAATGAAGATAAACAATCTTATTTTGGGTATTATGAATGAAATATTTTTAAGTGGGAAATATGATCTTTTGTAACAAAATTTCTTATATTGGGTTCCGCAAGACCAGCATTAACAGGAGTAAGAAAACGTTGTATTTGTAATGGGCCGGTGCGTCTATATGAAAGCTTCGCCATTTTCTTGTCAGCAGCTTNGTATGTTTATGAGGACTAATTTGGTAACAAATGATGATGCGAAATTATACTGTCTGTAAATGCAATTGCAGATGTAATGTTTGTTATTTATAAGCAGTGAATGCGCTCAAGAGCATAGCGGGCTTGAGTGAATATTGTGGGTAGGGGGGCAGGGGGTTGCTGGTTTAGTGTGTCTCGGGCGACTGCACCGCGGAGGTAGATGGTATCTCGAGCAGGGACGACGCACCATAGGCCATGTCCACGGCCTCAGGACAGCCATGAAGCATGACCTGGCGATGCTATCGAACCACTTGTGAACACGCCGGATTAGTGAGCACGAGGGTGCTCTTGTATCCGTGGATTTATTGTCCGAGGACACGAGCTCCTCGCACGACAAAAACAACAGCTGTTGCCGTCGTCACCGATCTCCGTGCACCTCCAAGTCCAGCCACTGTTTACACTTTGAGTGCGGTGCAGGTTTACCGACAATTAAGACAAGATAGACGCTTCCGTACGACACTCAGTTTTGTTGGTCTCTGTATGCCTATGTAAAACCCTCCTATTGTTTCACATAACACCGGATACACTTACTATAATGTACAACGTTCATTGCTGGCCGACTCTCTGACAATATAATGCCCAGTGGGAAGTGACCAGATCAAGTGTACTTTCCTGCGTAGAATAATATACAGTACATCCTGTTCGTCTAAGCTATTTACACTTTGAATGTTTCTGAAGTAATATCCGTTGCAGATAACCTTATGAAAACTGCTGGCGGAGAAATATTTTTTCCAAAGAATGAGGATGTAATGTTACGGAAAACTCCACACAACTCGGTGAAATTCAGGCGATGTAATATTACGTCATAAGCACTCAAAGTGTTAAAAGATTTCCACAATTTTGTGTAAAGCGCTGGTAAAAAGTTTTCCAGAACCCTCCGTAAAATTACAGAAATCACGTTTTTTTTCAATAACGGACATTTCGTAAATTTCATGTGAAGTTTTTGTGAATTCATTGGTAAACCCCACCTACTACTGCCACCTTACGAACACTAAGTGCCATAGAAACCTATTAATCTGGCCAACGCCGCTGCTTGTGCCGAGATAGTAGGGCCTTGCGTCGTAGAGCAATTTATTCAATTTATTGTTTTGTCAAATACAACACGATTATTTACGTTTTTGCATATGTAGTGGATGTAACTTTACATTATCGTCTCCTCAAAGTGTACTGTATAAATTTTCCCCCACAAAAGTTGCTAAATTGTAGCCTAATATGCTCATAAGCAATATGACATTTATGCATATATACCAATGTGTGTGCATTCCAACGTGTATTTTTGCTACTTTTTTTTTATTTTCGATTAGTCGCGGCTAGAGATTTTGCTGATCAAGGGCGTAATTATATGGAAATTATTTTGAACTGTTTAATATTTTCAATATTTTAAAACATTTACTTGGGCTATCTCTTTACAAGAATTTTTTAATGCCTTGCAACCAATTGGGATGTTGTGGCAGTGGTTTGGGAAGACTCGGAGAAAACTCCCTAGCTTGGAATGCAAGAGCATGATGTAGGGACCAGTTGGAGTGACGTGGCAATGATTAGGGAAGACTCGGAGAAAACCTCCTAGCTTGGAATGCAAGATCATGATTTAGGGACTTGTCGGGACGTCAGGGATTTGGGAAGACTCGGAGAAACCCTCCTAGCTTGGAATGCAAGAGCATGAAGTATACGATCTAGTATGAACGAATTAAATTATAATCGACTTTGGGAAGGCTCAGGGACAAGTCCCTAGCATGAAGTAGGAAAGTGATTAAAACCGATTTACACAAAACTTATTTAAAAATTTTTTTTTGAGTAAACTAATTAAAAAAAAATTTTGAAAAAAAATTAAAAATTAAATTAAAACTTATTTGAAAAAAATTTAAAATAAATAACAAAATTTCGAGAGCCTCGCATAGCCAATCAGAGCCCACGTCGGGGATGAATGCGTGAGCAGGAAAAATCCGTAATGACGTCATCGGCTTCCGTGGGTGACGCCACAGTTCATCCCTCATCCCTCGTCCCGGCGCCAGCGCCAGGTGTGCCAGAACCGCCTATTTATAGCTACTATGGTAGCGTTCAAAAGTACTGTGTTAGATGGAGTAATATTAACAATTACGTTAAGACAAGAGTCTAAAACAATGGCTTGTACAGAACTTAATCCATAACATATGTAAAGATTTTCCAACGAGACATGGGTAATCATACAAAGAGGTAAGGCGATCAAATGTTAAATGCTGCTCAGAATAGAATCAAACACATTTTGAGGTAAAATAGTTGAATTTAATTTGCCATGCACACTAACTTCAATAGCATTCTTCAGGTCAAATGATTCAAGGCTTGAATTACCCAATGCCTTGCTAACACACAATAACATTGTACATATTAAGGTTTAGACGAAAACCTACAGTAATCATATTAGCCAAAACATCCACGAAAGTTTCAATCAGTTTTGAGACAAAAAAACTATTCTATATAATTGGAAACTAATCTTTGGATCTGTTTAGTATTATTCAGCACACAGCCTTCAAGGGTTTTTATATGAATTATGTGATTTGCCACATTAGAGGAAATATCATCTTGGGTTTTAGACAAGTAATTTAGTATTCTTTCTAAGTTGTCTAAATCATCACTCTCCAGGGTTCCAAAAACAAGTTTGAGCACCTTTCCACCAAAATCTATGATTGTTCTTCTATAGCATTTACTGTCTATCAGTAACAAAGATATTAATGTAGAAGACTCTTTTTTGAAGGCTGAAAGGTATTGTTCGAGTTGCTTAATTGCCAGATTAAAGTTTTGATCAAAACACGCCGTTCATAGGTGAATGAGTAGATTTCTTGTAAAAAAAAAAAAAAAAAAAAAAACCACTCTTTTTAACATGTTCTCCAATTCGAAACACTCATATTGTAATTCCACGGGGTTAAACACCAGGACAATAGATTGATAATTGCCAGTAAACTAAATATTGTCCTCCTTTTCGAAAATGAAACCTGTTTTAAGCTGATTTACCATCACTGCAAAACATGCACAGAGTGGCAATGGCAGCCAGAGAAATAGGCATGGCCCATGATATGGTCACCTCCGCAAACACTCGCACGCAAATAGAGCTAAAACAAACAAAAGGTTTCCCTACAAACAAATAAATGCTGATATCAACTACATTTTATAAAGTGACAACATCTACTACACTACATTTACACAAGAACATACCCAAGATGACTAAATCAAATAAACTCTCAAGGCAAGAAATTATAACATACAATGAAATGTATTCCACGAATTAATTCAAGGACCATATTTTATTAACAAAGGAATAATATATGCACGCAGAACATAATATACCCCAAAATGACTAGGACGCTTGGTTGATCAGGCCACTGTCAAAATCGGGTCAGGGGCCTCAAAATAAAGAAGTTGGTATCAACCAACTAAATAAAACACAAGTACAAGACAAAATATGTATGAAATGTGGATCTGTAGCTCCAACATCTACAAATGAAGATAAACAATCTTATTTTGGGTATTATGAATTAAATCTTTTTAAGTGGGAAATATGATCTTTTGTAACAAACTTTCTGGTACTGGGTTCCGCAAGACCAGCATTAACAAGAGTAAGAAAACGTTGTATTTGTAATGGGCCGGTGCGTCTATATGAAAGCTTCGCCATTTTCTTGTCAGCAGCTTTACTAGTGGATTGTGCTTTACACAAAACTAGGTCACACAATTTGAAAGGATTATCAACCCTGTTTCGGTTGTATTTAAATACTGTTCTTATTGTGAGACCATTTTAGATTCTTCAAAGCAGCTCCCCAGACCTCCTTAATAAATTTTTGGTCATCATGGAGAAGGTAATTTAAATTCTAAAGATTTGAGAAAGGGTTATTTGGTGTATACATGAACATAGGGCTAAAAGGTGTAGCTTTGTGTGCCTCATGCTAGGCATAACTAAATGCAATTTGTAGCCATGAAATATTCATACCCCAGTCATTATACTCCTCATGAAACGCAATGAGCACAGAACGGAGGTTACGATTAAACCTTTCCACATTAAATGGAGGAGGATAGTACGATGGTAAGGTTAAATGGTGAATCCCATTCGCAAAGCACATATACTTGAAAAATCGAGAAGCAAATTCAGAACAATTAACAATTTAACAATAGTTGAAGGAATCCCAAAATTCTGAAATATGCGAGATTCTAAAGCCTTTATGGTTGGATCTGAGTCAGCTTTCGTAAGTGGGATGAGCCAAACAAATTTAGAAAATGCATCTACAAATATCAATAACATATTGTTACCTAATTTACTCCTTGGAAATTAACCTACAAAATCAATAAAAAAAACTTTTCCACAGGTTATTCTGCAACTTCAGTGGCGAGGAGACCCAAGTGGGTATTTCGTGGCGGTTTGCAAAGGGTACATAGAGAACACAATTGAACTCGCTCAGCAATATCAGCATATTGCTGAGCGATTTAAGTGCCCAGATTACCTCCACCCAGGAAGGAAAGGAAGTATTGAACGACAGGTCGCAGCGGGCAGGCAAAACCACACACTTTCTGTTATCCTTCGATTTGCCACACAAAACATCCTCTGAAAGCTAATAAGGTTTTTGGTCAAACTGGAGGCGTCCTTTTTTATGTTAGTCTCTTTTATCGTTGTGTGCAGTAGTGTTCTTAACGATAGACTGCCAGCATCGTCAATGACGAGACACTTTCGAGAGCGCCACGTAACATATTAGGCACCTTTATCGTTGTGTGCGGCAGTGCTCTTTATAATGAGCCGCTCGTTTCGTCGATACTCATAGAGCATAAATGACTCTCCGATAATTAGCGTTGTCGTAGGTGATATCTATGTTATGAATTTGACGACTGTATCTTAAATAGGTTGGCAATTATGGTCAGCTATGCTTATAAGTTCACATAGGTCCTAAATGTCCATGCGAGCATTTTCGCTGCCGGGAGTGTTGTCTATGTTATGAATTTGACGACTATTTTAAATAGGTTGGCAATTATGGTCAACAATGCTTATAAGTTCGCATAGGGCTTAAATGAGTCTGTAATAATTTTCGTTGTCAGGGGTGATGCCTATGTTATGAATTTGATGAATGTATCTTACACAGTTCGTGAATTACGACCAACTATGCTTATAAGTACGCCTAGGGTATACATGACCCTTTGATAATTTTCTTTGTCATAGGTGATGTCTATGTCGTGAATTTGTCGGTTATACCTTAACAAGTTCGAGAATTAAAGCCAACTATGCTCATAAGTACTCATAGGACATAAATTACTCTGTGATAAATGACGTAGTAGGAGGTGATGTCTATGTTACGAATTTTGTGGTTGTACCTTAAACGAGTGGGCAATTACGGTAAACGATGCTTATAAGTTCGCATAGAGCATAAATGGTCCTATGATAATTTTTGCTGTCGGGGTGATGTCTATGTTATGAATTTGACGAATGTATCTATGAATTTGACGAATGTATCTTAAACAGTTTTTGAATTAAGACCAACTATGCTTATAAGTACGTCTAGGGTATAAGTGACCCTGTGATAATTTTCATTGCCGGGGGCGATGTCTATGCATGCTAGAGTGTGAAGTTTGGTGAGTCGTCTATCCACTGCATCACCACAGTCGTGGAATACAAGAGCGTGAAGTTTGAGGCATCGTCTAACCGGCGTATCACCTCTGTACCCATCGAAATGCAAGAGCAAGCCTCTGCACCGCCTGAGGCAGTGTGTATTGTCTATCCACTACACCACCGCAGCTCCACAGTCGCATCGGAATGTAAGACCATGGAGTTTGACATTACATCTATCCACTAAACCACCGCGGCCCCCGTCTAGATGCTAGAAGAAGTCCAGCACTACCTGGGGCTATGTCAATCCACCGCAAAACTGCGGCTCCCAAGAAGCAAGTTGTCGATCTGCCGCACCACCGTAGCTGTCANTTGTGCTTTACACAAAACTAGGTCACACAATTTGAAAGGATTATCAACCCTGTTTCGGTTGTATTTAAATACTGTTATTATTGTGAGACCATTTTAGATTCTTCAAAGCAGTCAGCTTTCGTAAGTGGGATGAGCCGAACAAATTTAGAAAATGCATCTACACATATCAATAACATATAGTTACCTAATTTACTTCTTGGAAATTAACCTACAAAATCAATAAAAAAAAACTTTTCCACAGGTTTTTCTGCAACTTTAGAGGCGAGGAGACCCAAGTGGGTATTTCGTGCCGGTATGCGAAGGGTACATAGAGAACACAACTTAACTCGCTCAGCAATATCAGCATATTGCTTCAATAGTCTGGTAAGTGCCCAGATGACCCAGGGAGGAATGGAAGTATTGAACGACAGGTCGCAGCGGGCAGGCAAAACCACACACTTTCTGTTATCCTTCGATTTGCCACACAAAACATCCTCTGAAAGCTAATAAGGTTTTTGGTCAAACTAGAGGCGTCCTTTTATATGTTAGTCTCTTTTATCGTTGTGTGCAGTAGTATTCTTTATGATAGACTGCCAGCATCGTCAATGACGAGACACTTTCGAGAGCGCCACGTAACATATTAGGCACCTTTATCGTTGTNGATAGACTGCCAGCATCGTCAATGACGAGACACTTTCGAGAGCGCCACGTAACATATTAGGCACCTTTATCGTTGTGTGCGGCAGTGCTCTTTATAATGAGCCGCTCGTTTCGTCGATACTCATAGAGCATAAATGACTCTCCGATAATTAGCGTTGTCGTAGGTGATATCTATGTTATGAATTTGACGACTGTATCTTAAATAGGTTGGCAATTATGGTCAGCTATGCTTATAAGTTCACATAGGTCCTAAATGTCCATGCGAGCATTTTCGCTGCCGGGAGTGTTGTCTATGTTATGAATTTGACGACTATTTTAAATAGGTTGGCAATTATGGTCAACAATGCTTATAAGTTCNGAGTGTTGTCTATGTTATGAATTTGACGACTATTTTAAATAGGTTGGCAATTATGGTCAACAATGCTTATAAGTTCTTATAAGTTCGCATAGGGCTTAAATGAGTCTGTAATAATTTTCGTTGTCAGAGGTGATGCCTATGTTATGAATTTGATGAATGTATCTTTAACAGTTCGTGAATTACGACCAACTATGCTTATAAGTACGCGTAGGGTATACATGACTCTTTGATAATTTTCTTTGTCATGGGTGATGTCTATGTCGTGAATTTGTCGGTTATACCTTAACCGGTTCGAGAATTACAGCCAACTATGCTCATAAGTACTCATAGGATATAAATGACTCTGTGATAAATGACGTAGTCGGAGGTGATGTCTATGTTACGAATTTGGTGGTTGTACCTTAAACGAGTGGGCAATTACGGTAAACGATGCTTATAAGTTCGCATAGAGCATAAATGGCCCTATGATAATTTTCGCTGTCGGGGTGATGTCTATGTTATGAATTTGACGAATGTATCTATGAATTTGACGAATGTATCTTAAACAGTTTTTGAATTACGACCAACTATGCTTAAAAGTACGCCTAGGGTATAAGTGACCCTGTGATAATTTTCATTGCCGGGGGCGATGTCTATGCATGCTAGAGTGTGAAGTTTGGTGAGTCGTCTATCCACTGCATCACCACAGTCGTGGAATACAAGAGCGTGAAATTTGAGGCATCGTCTAACCGGCATATCACCTCTGTACCCATCGAAATGCAAGAGCAAGCCTCTGCACCGCCTGAGGCAGTGTGTATTGTCTATCCACCTCACCACCGCTGCCCCAATAAGCGAGTCGCCCATCCACCGCACCACCACAGCCTCAATCTATCCACCACGTCACCGCGAAGCGAGCAGTCTAACCACCGCACCACCGCGGCCCTAATAAACATGTCGTCTATCCACTGCACCACCGCGGCCTCACTAAGCAAGTCGTCGTCTATCCACCACGTCGCCGCGGCGCCCAAGCGGCGACAGTCGGGGATTCGTTGCGAGGATGCCTGAAATGCACGAGTGTGAAGTAGGGGCCAGGGAGGTGTCTATCCGCCAAACCACCGCGGTCTCCAGGAAACTAGTCGTCTATCTACTGCACCACTGCGGCTCCCAAGAGCGAGTTGTCTATCCACCGCACCACCGCAGATGCCAAGAAGCAAGTCGTCTATCCACCGTACCACCGCGGCCCCAATAAGCGAGTCGTAACGAGGAAATTAGCATTGTAACGTAGAAGCTGTTTAGGCATGCGCGAATACATTTGACATAGGTAAATAAAATCCAATGCTACATATCGTTCCATGCTGAAATACCGCTGCATTGTCACCTGTTTCTCGCATGCTAAATAGTCGAAAATAAACACAGAGTTTGGTAAGGCACCACTTGCTTGCACGACCGCGTCATTGTCACTAAATGGAAAAAAATAACGGAGTTCGTCCATGGCTTGTAGTATTTGTGTTAGGCGTAAGTACTTTGGCTGTTGTAGCGATTTAGAGTGTACTTAAACGTTGTCGAACCGAAGACCGTTGGGTTCCTCCAGGAGGCTGAGAAGCACACATGTCATACCGCAGTTGCTCGGTCCTGCTATGATACCCCGTATGGTGCTAGGTAGTAGTAGCTTTCTATGACGTAATCTGAAGATGTTAATTTTATCGTTTTCATCATCACTGATGCAGACAGGAAGCGTAGTGGTCTGTGGCACGATCTCCATTGAACTGATATGTAAATTTGTTAAACCCCGATAATTATGTTAGTCTTGAACGCCCGAGTTCGGGTGATGTGGCCGGTCACATAGTTGCTGAAGAGAGAGAGTGTATGTGTGAGTGTGTGCATGTACATGTAGGCATGTGTTTGCCTGCGTGCATGTGTGTGTGTGCATCGATGTGTGTGCATGGATGTGTGTGTGTGAGCGCACTTGTGTTTGTGCATGGGAGTGTGTGTGTGTGAGTGAGTGCATGTGTGTGCACTTGTGTGTGTGCGTGTGTGTACGAGCCCGTGTGTGTTAAAGGAGTTGTTCGGGGCGTCGTGGTAGGGGTTTGGGAAAACTCGGAGAAAACCTCCTAGCTTGGAATGCAAGAGTATGATGTATACGATCTAGCAGGAAGGAATTAAATTATAATTACATTTGGGAAGACTCTGAAAAACTCTCTAGCTTGGAATGCACGAGCATGAAGTAGGGACCAGTCGAGGCATCGTGGCAGGGATTTGAGAAGACTTGGAAAAAACCTCTTAGCTTGGAAGGCAAGAGCATCATGCAGGGACTAGTCGGGATGTCAGCGATTTAGGAAGACTTGGAGAAAACCCCCTTGCCTATGTTATGAATTTGGTGGTTGTACCTTAAACGGCTCGGGAATTATGGCCTACTCTGCTTATAAGTTCGCGTAGGGCTTAAATTACTCTGTANTCTTAGCTTGGAAGGCAAGAGCATCATGCAGGGACTAGTCGGGATGTCAGCGATTTAGGAAGACTTGGAGAAAACCCTCTTGCCTATGTTATGAATTTGGTGGTTGTACCTTAAACGGCTCGGGAATTATGCCCTACTCTGCTTATAAGTTCGCGTAGGGCTTAAATTACTCTGTGATAATTTTCGTTGTCGTGGGTGATCTTGGCAAGGATTTGGGAAGAATCGGAGAAAACCTCCTAGCTTGGAATGGAAGTGCATGATGCAGGGACCAGTCGGGACGTCGTGGCAGGGGTTTGGAAATACTCGGAGAAAACTTCCTAGCTTGGAATGCAAGTGCATGATGTAGGGACCAGTCGGGGTGATGTGGCAAGGATTTGGGAAGACTCAGAGAAAACATCCTAGCTTGGAATGCAAGAGCATGATGTAGGAACTAGTCGGGACGTCAGGGATTTGGGAAGATGCGGAGAAACCCCCTAACTTGGAATGCAAGAGCATGAAGTATACGATCTAGTATGAAGGAATTAAATGATAACCAACTTTGGGAAGACTCGGAGACAACTCCCTAACCTGGAATGCAAGTGCATGAAGTAGGGAAGTGATTAAAACCTATTTAAACAAAACCTATTTAAAAACAATACATTTTGAGAAAACTAATAAAAAAAAATTGAAAATTAAATTAAAACAAATTTTTTAAAAATATTAAAATAAATATCAACAATTTTGAGAGCCTCTCATAGGCAATCAGAGACGAGAGCATTTCGAGAGCCTCGCGTAGCCAATCAGAGCCCACGTCGGGGATGAATGCGTGAGCAGGAAAAATCCTTGATGACGTCATCCGCTCCCACGGGTGATGTGACAGCTCGTCCCTCGTCCCGGCGCCAGCGCCAGGTGTTTCAGAACCGCCTATTTATAGCTACTTACCATGCTTTCACATTTCCCTTTTTGGTTCCAAATCTCAATATATATTTGTTATTATCTCTGAGTGAATACTTAATTGTCCGTTTAGACAGAAAACATTTTGCTCCTGTTACTGCTAATTGTTTGTCTGCTTGTAGAACGCATGGAGTAACCTTATGTCCCACAGTCTTCCCAATTTTTGATTAATTATTGTGAATTTAACTTGTTTCGTGGTAATAATTCTCTTGACATATGTGATAAATCTTTGTGTGTCTTAGTCTTCCTTTCTTACACAAGATAAATTCAGTTTGGCTGTTTGCCAAACATGTTTCTATTGATTTTACATTCCTTTGCAAGTATACAACCGAAGCGTTCCAGCTTATTACCTTAACGCTAAGTGGTACAGGTTTTATTACTAATGCCAATAATTGTGAAATAGTTAGCCAGTCAATTAAAACGTTTGGGGCTGTAAATTCTGATATTCATTTTCAGCTATCCTTGCCCATCGTTTACATTCATAAGATCAACACTAACCTGACTTAACTAAACTTTTCCAAATTATTTCATCTTTCTGCTAACGACTGTATTGTTAAAGAACTTTATACCCTTCTTGCTTCTCAACCCCATGTCACTGACTTCTATGATGTTTTCCACCTCCTACGTCCTCACCAATCTTTAAAACCTGTCAGTGTTCTTAGCATCGCCTCTGTGGCTGTGTCTGTGTTTGTGATTCTTGGTGTTATATTGTAATTGCTGTTTTACGGCCGTGTTATCGTACTAATAGCCCTCTGCTCAGGATTTTCGCTTTTCTACTTTGCTTGATCGTTCTGTTGCTGTAACCTTGCCCACAACCCCTCCTGATATGGTAGGTTGAATTGNAGCTTTTCTACTTTGCTTGATCGTTCTGTTGCTGTAACCTTGCCCACAACCCCTCCTGATATGGTAGGTTGAATTGCGTATTTGTTTGGGTCATGTACTTTAGTTGGTATAAAGTATGTTTGAATTTTGTACTTTAGTTTATAAAAAATACACTGTCACCACTGCCCGGTTTTTTTGGCATACCTTATAATTATGTTGTTTCCTTATCATTTGGTAAGTTTTATTCCTTTTTTTTTTTTGATAAACCTTGAACCTGGTTTTCACTGCCGTCTGTTGTGCAATTTTAAAAAATAATTAAAACATATTTTGTAATTTGAAAATGGCAGTCACTAATGAATAATTTAAAAGTTAAAATTAAAAGGACAGGTGGTTTTTTTTAAGTAAAATATGTGAAAATATTTTGTAATTTAATTTGCAATACTTCGTTCTTGATCACTTTTAAAATGGCAAATATAAATTATGGCCTATTTGTTGGCACTTATTTAAACTCTTTAAATACAAANCCTTGATCACTTTTAAAATGGCAAATATAAATTATGGCCTATTTGTTGGCACTTATTTAAACTCTTTAAATACAAAATTTAGGCTGCGTTGTCATAATTAATTGTAAAAATAATATTTTTAATGATATTATTTGGATTCAAGTCTTTTTAATTAACGAATATTTTATTCATGTATAATTTTGCTATATTGTATGTTGGTTTCACTGCACAATGATCGTTCTTGCGATCGCAATGTAGCCATAAGTGGCAAGCATATGAATGTGTAGCATTATCACTGAGATATTGAAGATTTCTGACCTGATATTGAAGTGCGCTGATTTCACCTCTTTCTTTTTGGTAACGAAATTTCAACAATGTAACTGCACAAAATTTACTTTCTCCAAAAACCTACGAAATATTTACAATATAATCTCGTGATTGTTTTACTGAATACCGCAGTGNGTTAAAGAACTTTATACCCTTCTTGCTTCTCAACCCCATGTCACTGACTTCTATGATGTTTTCCACCTCCTACGTCGTCACCAATCTTTAAAACCTGTCAGTGTTCTTAGCATCGCCTCTGTGGCTGTGTCTGTGTTTGTGATTCTTGGTGTTATATTGTAATTGCTGTTTTACGGCCGTGTTATCGTACTAATAGCCCTCTGCTCAGGATTTTAGCTTTTCTACTTTGCTTGATCGTTCTGTTGCTGTAACCTTGCCCACAACCCCTCCTGATATGGTAGGTTGAATTGCGTATTTGTTTGGGTCATGTACTTTAGTTGGTATAAAGTATGTTTGAATTTTGTACTTTAGTTTATAAAAAATACACTGTCACCACTGCCCGGTTTTTTTGGCATACCTTGTTTAGTAATAATTATGTAGTTTCCTTATCATTTGGTAAGTTTTATTCCTTNTTTTTTTTTTTTTTTTTTGATAAACCTTGAACCTGGTTTTCACTGCCGTCTGTTGTGCAATTTAAAAAAATAATTAAAACATATTTTGTAATTTGAAAATGGCAGTCACTAATGAATAATTTAAAAGTTAAAATTAAAAGGACAGGTGGTTTTTTTTAAGTAAAATATGTGAAAATATTTTGTAATTTAATTTGCAATACTTCGTTCTTGATCACTTTTAAAATGGCAAATATAAATTATGGCCTATTTGTTGGCACTTATTTAAACTCTTTAAATACAAAATTTAGGCTGCGTTGTCATAATTAATTGTAAAAATAATATTTTTAATGATATTATTTGGATTCAAGTCTTTTTAATTAACGAATATTTTATTCATGTATAATTTTGCTATATTGTATGTTGGTTTCACTGCACAATGATCGTTCTTGCGATCGCAATGTAGCCATAAGTGGCAAGCATATGAATGTGTAGCATTATCACTGAGATATTGAAGATTTCTGACCTGATATTGAAG
This sequence comes from Clitarchus hookeri, assembly GCA_002778355.1. Taxonomy (NCBI): domain Eukaryota; kingdom Metazoa; phylum Arthropoda; class Insecta; order Phasmatodea; family Phasmatidae; genus Clitarchus; species Clitarchus hookeri. The sequence goes on along the minus strand of NQII01005032.1, from coordinate 92,011 downwards.
TGCGCTGATTTCACCTCTTTCTTTTTGGTAACGAAATTTCAACAATGTAACTGCACAAAATTTACTTTCTCCAAAAACCTACGAAATATTTACAATATAATCTCGTGATTGTTTTACTGAATACCGCAGTGGAGCAGTTCACGGAAGACTGCGGATTTCGGGTTGCTGTCCGTGGGCCTTCTGACAACGGAAGCTTGAAGGAATGGATTCGGATCTGGTGTAACCCCGTTAACTGAGACAACATGCCCATCTCATAACTACATTCTGCTTGGNCAAAATTTACTTTCTCCAAAAACCTACGAAATATTTACAATATAATCTCGTGATTGTTTTACTGAATACCGCAGTGAAGCAGTTCACGGAAGACTGCGGATTTCGGGTTGCTGTCCTTGGGCCTTCTGACAACGGAAGCTTAAAGGAATGGATTCGGATCTGGTGTAACCCCGTTAACTGAGACAACATGCCCATCTCATAACTACATTCTGCTTGGNAAAGGAATGGATTCGGATCTGGTGTAACCCCGTTAACTGAGACAACATGCCCATCTCATAACTACATTCTGCTTGGGAATTCTTCCATATTCATCAGTGAACCAGCGAACCTGACATTTATGATTCAGCATTCTGATATTATTATGCATCATGCATATGCTTGGCACATTTGGGACTTTTTTTTAACATAATCTTTTGAAAATTTTTCATGTTATGTTGGAAAACATGATGTATTTCCTTAACTTTTAATTCAAGTATACCTTGGGGCCCCGCCTATTTAATATCTATAGTTGTAAGTTAACAGATATATCTACTGTTACAATTCATTTAAAAGGAAAAGAAAAACGTATTTTTAAATTGTTATTCATGTTTATTGTTTTATTGAACATTTTTTATATCACCTTAACTGAAGTTTGTTACATGAGTTGATGTTGTCGTTCTAAGGAAGTAGTTTAAATAAAATTACCTCAACCGAAGATAAATTTAGTAATCTTTGTTTCTCTTATATATTGTGAGGAACCAAGGAACCTTGCGGCTCTTCCAATGTTGTTAATTCTAACTAGCATATCTAGGTAATCATGGATTCACGTCTAGGGCCTCACCCTGCCTGTGGCGGGTGGGATGTGCGGAACTTCCTAAGTACAGATTATATTATTTGCCTTTGGATGTTCAGCAGTATAGCTTCCTGGGCAGGGTGGGCAGAATGTGTACCCCTCGAAGCTCTCTTTGTACGGGAGGCAGTCCCGCACATCGTCTTCAAGTTGTAGGTACGACGGCAAGTACTTGCACACCGCTGAAATTTCGATAGGGGCATAGACGAGAAGCAATTCTTTGTTCAGGTCTTCGCTTCTGTCCAGAGCGCTCAGGGACTTTGGCTTCCGGAAGCCAAGACGTCGGAAAAGAACTTCCAACTCCTCAGGCTATACACATTAGGTGCTGAATAAAAACTGGGCGCTCCTCTCGCTCCCACCTTCTTATTCAGTCGTGGAAAGGGGTATGAAAATACACCGAATTATTACTAATAGTTGAAGTCGGAGCTTGCTGACTAAAAATCAAATTAAAAAAAATTGTGGGAGTAGAAGATGTTGAGCGACGGTGAGTAATGGGTGGAAGGGGCTTAAATAAATTACCCAATAAATAATTGGATGGTGTAGTGGTGGGTATCAGTCGTCTGCTTGTCAGTGTGTTAGGAGTATGTGTGTTCTGCCATCTTTAGTTTTTTTAAAATCGATCCCGAAACGTCTATGCAACCATGCAAATCCTTGAAAAATAATTTCCTTGTTTAAAAATTTTCTGAAATTTACCGAAATTATGTTACTATTAAATCCAGCTTTTTAATTTTTTTTTACAGTGTTATAATTTCCCATATTTCCAGCTATTAGACTAAATGTCAACCCAAGGCCATTCTGGGTAAGCTCAAGTTCTCCCTCATCCAAGATAGACAACAGAAAATGGCGTGTGACATGTAACTTCACAATACACGCTATCTCCATGCTCCATGCGCCAGGCTCCGTCAAAGTATTCTACTGATGCTATTTGAAGTTTGAAGGAATACGTCTAAGTGGCGTGGATATCCTAACTGCCGCAGAAACGATAATTCTTCTGTTTACGGTGGCGAAGAATGTTTTGGGTAGAATCGGCATTGTTCGTTCCCGAAACTCTACGCTATAAGGGATACGGAGACTTTCCGTATTTTGTATTTACGAATCTCAGCTCCGTTTTTCGTCATTGTGGATCATTTTTTCTTATATTAATTGTTAATTTCATTAAAAAAATCCGTGAATTTATTAAAATTGTTAGAATTGCGTGAGGAACGGATCTAGACTTTCTTTTTGCGGCGGAGGGAGCGGTGGGTGGTCCTTTCCCCCATTTCCAGGTGCATATCTGTACATTCGATCCTTGGAATGGGAGGGGGGTACACTCACATTATAATTCTAGATGCAGTAGTAAATAAATGAACCCCTTACCATATTATCCCGATATATCCGTCCACGTGTGACAAGATCATGGTCGGTAGCCAATGAATAAGTGACATTTGCTCGGTGTGTAGAGGGCTGTGTAGTCTAGCTTGGTGCCTTTTATAACGCGAAATGATAGGGTCTCCAGGCCTTACCAATAGATAGAGCCAGGAGTAATTCGCGGAATAAATAACCTGCAGCATAGATTTCACGTTCGTTTGTGTACGGCGAACAGGTATCAAGTGACTATTGTCTCTTTGCTGCCATGGTGGAGGGCGATGATCGGGCTTACATTCTGTTTCATGTTTGTCATTGATTCACAGTCCTCCACGAGATGTCAAGCCGTCGACCAGTTGCAATTGTTATTTAAACGTACACGTGTTTGAGGTCTGACTTTTCTACAAGTGAATTCGCTAATTTTCCAGGTCACTAGTAACAGATGATACAGTCAAATGCCTTCATTTCAGTAAATGTACATACGACCACCAAGCAGGATGTTCATTGCCAGGGGCCGCGGTGGTGTATTGGTTAGACTACTAACTACCAACCTCCCACATACGCGAAGTGGGTTCGATTCCCGACGGGGTAGCTTCCGGATTTTTACATGTGAGAATTGTGCCGGGGGTTCCCGGGTATCTGCCGTTTCACCCGCCCTTGCATTCCCGCGCTTTTCCATTCTCACCTCATTTCACCCTCATCGGATCTCAAGACCTCGTTGTTAAGAGTCACCCATATCTGTCAACTCAACAACTTAGCATGTCGCAATAACACAAAGCTGGAGGGGGTTCCATCCCAGCCGGCTGTGCTCTCTCCGTAACGCCACAGAGTAGTAAAGAATACAGAGGTGAAACAGCCTCTTATGTCGGCAACTCCAGCTGCACACGCCAGAAAAATTGCATCACTGGCCAGCAAAATGGCGCAACGCCGCTGGTTGAACATAACCTGGTAACTTACTTGCTGATCGGCAGTATAGAGTAGCCAATCAGACATAAGACCAGTTCCCAGACCCTCACGCGGCCAGTCAGAGAATGGATATGTCCACATCAAAGGAACTGCCATGCCATTTCACTTATATGTACTTGTCTATTCCGCGCCCTACTCTCTCTCTCTCTCTCTCTTTTTCATCTCCAGGACAGTTGTGCGTTGTTTTTCCTAGACTCTTGCCTAAAAGTAGTTTTCCCTAAAAGTACTTTTCCCTAAAGTCGGTTCTCCTGAAAATTTGGCCAATGCTTAATTTTCCAGGCTTGCCTAAAATAAATTTCGCTGAAAGTCACAAATTCAGAACAATGTCACAACTCAATGCGTGCGTAGACCGCTCACTAGGATGGCCATTTCCATCACGATCTCCAGCATGTCTGGTCAGACAGGCATTTCGCCAGCGGGAAGTACCGACGCGAGGCGACAGTAGTCAGTGACGTGTGACGTCATATCTGGACCAGACTCCAAGATAGCGTCTGACCGCCAGAAAGCTCGCGCCACCCAGGCAGCGCGAATATCCGTCAGCAGGGCGCTTGTCTGCGGCGAACTTTGCCCCGGCTATTTCCGTGAATGAACTCGCGCCACTAAATGACCACGCTCCTTGTTTTTTATACACCGCCGTAGTGACGTCACTCGGCGCCGCGACGAGACATCTGGACCGCGACCAAGAGCGGCGCGCCCAGACGGAAATATTACTCATCGTCGCCTCAGACTGCCACCGCGAAACGGGACAGCTACAGACTGTTTCACATCACTAGGGCTGTCCGATATCATTATAGTTTAATATCGATATTTTTCCAAACAGTTACTCGGTATTTTTGATATATCGATAATATCGAAATTATCGATAGTACCAAAAACTATAGATAATGCCTATATTATCGATAAAACTGAAATCGTCGATAATATCAAAATTGTTTATATTATTGTTAATATCGCTGTATTCAGAATCAGTATCAGTTACATTCCAGTATCGTTGGAAATATTGGTATCTTTTGACTTCTGATAATGCTGAAAACATTGATGTGATTATGAATCAATACTATCAACAATTTAAACTACCAGCTACATAAGTGTCACATACTGTAGTACAAAATAATACTGATACAGTCTTAGTCCTTAACACTAAAATCAAGTATATAATCAATGGTAAAATTATAAACTGAAGAGCCAAAAAAACTGGTATACCTTCCTAATATCGTGTAGGGCCCCCGCGAGCACGCAGAAGTACCGCAAGACGACGTGGCATGGACTCGACTAATGTCTGAAGGTATGCAGGAAGTAATTCACACCATGAATCCTGCAGGGCAGTCCACAAATCCATAGGAGTGCGAGGCGGTGGAGATCTCTTCTGAACAGCACGTTGCAAGGCATCCCAGATATGCTCACTAATGTTCATGTCTGGTCATTTAGGTGGCCAATGGAAGTGTCTAAAGTCAGAAGAGTGTTCCTGGAGCCACTCGGTACCAACTCTCGACGTATGGAGTGTCGCATTGTTCTGCTGGAATTGTCCATGTCCGTCGACATGCACAATGGACATGAATGTGTGTAGGTGATTGGACAGGATACTACGTATCTGTCACCTGTCAGATTTGTATCTAGACATATCAAGGGTCCCATTTCACGTCAACTCCACACACCCCATACCATGACAGAGCCTCCACCAGCTTGAACAGTCCCCTGTTGACATGGATTCATGGGGATGTACCCATACCCGTACACTTCCATCCACCCGATACAATTGGAAACGAGACTCGCCAGACCAGGCAATGTGTTTCCAGCCATCAACAGTCCAATGGTGGTGTTGGCGGGCCCAGGCGAGTCGTAAAGCTTTGTGTCGTGTAGTCAACGATACACGATTGGGCCTTCGGCTTTGAAAGCCCATACCAATGATGGTCCGTTGAATAGTTCGCACGCTGGCACTTGTTGATGCCCCAGCATTGAAATCTGCGCCAATTTGAGAAAGGGCTGCACGTCTGTCACGTTTAATGATTCTCGACAGTGGTCGTTTGTCCCGTTCGGTAACGATCTTTTTCCGGCCGCAGCGTTGTCGAAGATTTGATGTCTTACCGGATTCCCGATATTCACAGTACACTCATGAAATGGTCGTACCCGAAAATCTAAATTGTATCGCTACCTCGGAGATGCTATGTCCCATCTCTCGTGCGCCGACTTTAACACCACGTTAAAACTCACTTAAATCTTGATAACCTGCCATTGTAGCAGCAGTAACCGACCTAGAAACTTTGCCAGACGCTTGTTGTCTTATATAGGCGCTGCAGACCGTATCGCGTTACACTGACTGGTTCCATACTTCTGTTATTTGCATACACACGCCTATGCCAGTATGGAGACATCCTCATGAATCCATGGACCCTACATGTCAACAGGGAACTGTTCAATCTGGTGGAGGCTCTGTCATGGTATGGGGCGTGTGCAGTTGGAGTGAAATGAAACCCCTGATACGTCTAGATACGACTCTGACAGGTGACAGATACGTAAGCATCCTGTCCGATCACCTGCACCCACACTTCCATTGGCCACCTAAATCACCAGACATGAACATTATTGAGTATATCTAGGATGCCTTGCAACGTGCTGTTCAGAAGAGATCTCCACCGCCTCACACTCCTATGGATTTGTGAACTGCCCTGCAGAATTCATGGTGTAAATTGCCTCCTACATACCTTTAGACATTAGTCGAGTCCATGCCACGTCGTCTTGCGGTACTTCTGCGTGCTCGTGAGGGTCCTACACGATATTAGGCAGGTGTTCAAGTTTTGTTGGCTCTTCAGTGTAGATAATATCGGAAATATTCTATAATACTAAACACTTTGATAAAACCGAAATTTTCTATAATACCGAAAATTTCTGTAATACCGAAAATGTCTATAATAACGTAAATTTCGTTAATACCGAAAATTTCAAAAATACCGAAAACTTCGATGGCACCGAAAACTTTGATGATATTGAAAACTTCGATAATACCGAAACATTGATATACCGATATTTTTCAAAATTGATTAATGTTATTTTTTATGTAGATAATTATCGATATGTCGATATATCGAACAGCCCTACACATCACTGGGGACCTTGACAATTCACCAGTTCATTTAGACTCGTCATTTGACATGTCCTAGAGAATCCTGACCCAATAAGAGTCACATGACTAACTGCGAGTACATTAATCATTTTTCACTGCGATAGTAAGCGTACAGCAAGCAGTTTTTATCTGCATATGTGTTCATAAGATGGTGGAGTCTTTGCCTACAAGTCATTGTAATCGCATGTCATTCGAGTTTCAACGAATATCTCACCACATAAACTTCATGTTTGCGACCATTTCGTCTTTAAAATGATTAAATTTCGTATTCTTTGGCTTTTTATTTTCCGTTTTGGGTGCTTTACTCCTGCGAGTCAGAAAACGTCTTACATCGGTAGCAAATATTTTGGCATGATAATACAATTTGAAATCTGCTTTTAATTATGTCAAAATATTCGCTAATATTTTGTTAATTAGTTATTTTAGTTAAGTATTTCGGTTTTAAACAATAATAATGTACTAATTTAAGTAAGTTTTGAAAGTTGTTTATTTAAAAGTTTGTAAAATTATACTAACACTTTGAGGTCTGCATCTGCACACATCTACGTGTATTCAAGGTAAGTTAGAATTAAGTCGTCAGTATTCACCTCCGTAGGAACACCAGTTCTGTTGGCTTTTATAGTCACACGCACAGCCGTATTATTGGTCCACAGCAAAACGAACATGCCGGTCACACTGTACAACGTTCATTACTGATTGGTCAAGAGCCAATGTAATGCCGAGTTAATTTCACCTTATACAATTTATTTTACCATGTGAAAGGTTTTACAATCGCTAGTGTATTTTTGAGTGGTTACAACGATGGTACTTTTATAGTCAGGAAAATTACTGCAATTGGGCTGTAGTACTAGTAGTTCGAAATAGTGCGTTATGGCACAGGGACTGGAGGTTGGGGACGAGGGACGAGATAACCGCCATATTGGATGACATTATGCGGAAACCTCCTGCACTGTCATTACTCGCCAACAGTGGTCATTTTTGGGATTACCTTTTTTTCCCTCCTTTTCACTCTCCCCATCTCAGCACATTATGCCCTTGCATTCCATTTGATTTTTTTAAAATCATATTCCTTCCAGTCTCTCTTGTCTCCCATGTTCTATCCTTCGGGTTTTTTTTTCGCATATGCTTCCTGTTCTCCATCTCGCCTCCCACCCCTAGGGCTTTCTTATAGTTCTCCCATTCTCTCACTCTCTCTCGTCTCCGAGTTCTCCCAGTCTCCTTCCTACCTCTCTCGCCCGTCCTATCTGTCGTCGTCACCATCACTATATCTCCCTCTCCCATCTCCCACCCCTGGGGTTTTCTCGTATGCTTCCCTCTCTCGTCTCCCAACCATGGGTTTTCTCATAGTCCTCCCGGTCTCCTTCCTGCCTCTCTTGTCCGTTATAACCCTCGGGGTTGTTTTCTCATATTCCTGCAACCCCTCTCGCTTTCTTCTCGCCACCTCTCACATCCACTCCCACTCTCCCGTGTCCAACCCCTGGAGGTTTCTCAGAGTTCTCCGAAATCCTTTATTGTTTACATGCTCTCTAATCCTTCCTACCTCTCGTCCCTTGGGAGGGTTTTCTCAGATTCCTTCCGATCTCGCCTTCTTACCTCTTTCTCGTCCGTCCTCTCTATCTCGTCTCCCATGCTCTATCCCTCGAGGGTTTTCTAAGAGTCCTCCTAGTCTCATTCCTGCCTCTTGTTCGTTTTATACCTCTGGGTTTTTCTCATATTCGTCCCACCCTGCTCTCTTGCATCTCGCGCCCTCCTCCATCACCACCACAATTTTGCCGCCATAGGTGGCCATCTTTATTTCCCTCACTCGTCACCAGAGAGTGATTGAAGTGATACAGGTCGTGGCTACAGTGCCGGTAGGAACGCAGCCATTTTTGTGCGTGTTGGTTCACAATGTGTGTAAAATATATTTATAAAAAAAATACCGACAGTCTACCCATACTGCAGTCAGAGTCCTGCACATTCACAATAATAATAGTAAAACAAATAAATGTACAATTTGCTGCTATAAGGAAGCGGTCCAGCCAGGATGAGTCACGGCACGTGTTACTTGCTTACATCTGTGCATACAGGTTCACTGCCCCATACTACCGGCCCACTTAACTTAATCATATTTCCACATTATTTCTTGGTGTTTCTGTGTTACTTTCATTTACATCTGCTGCATCAGTGAATTCCTCTTTGCAAGTACTTTCTGATGCCGTTGAAATAAATGTATGTTTCAAAAGGAAAAATCATATGTGGTTTAATTATTTGTGTCCATACATGAGTTACGAATAATCACTTTGCAGCAAATTACTTGACCCCGTACATCATTTTATTAAGCTAAAACAGAATTTCGTGATCTGCAACCGTTCCGGAAATTTGGAGGGTATCTACTTTACGCAGACAATTCTGTATATTTGGTTAACTGTAATCTGAACACCATTGAAATGAACATTTCAAGAATTACTTGCATCTGACTACATACTTGACCGTAACACTGACCTTGCAAACGATTAACCTGTTGACTCACCGTGCCTACGATAGTGGACATGTTGCAAATGAAGGATACTCATGGCCGGCACTGTACATGACATCGAATCACTACTCAGTGCTATGAGATACTTAGTCGTGAGTAATCCTGCCTTTAATATTGTCTGCGACTCTTATTTTTTGACTGGTTCTACTGACGTGCTCCGAGCACGCCACAGTAGTTTTCTACTTGAGAGAAGGACACTCGACACAAGTACAGGCCACATCAAAATGTAACACGATTTAAACACTTTACTATTAAAATAATTCGGGACCCAAGTGTTTAAGGAAGACTAGTTGTACGTGTTTGGCGTATCGTAATTTGGCGACCAGTAAATTCGTTTTGTACATGTTGTGGGGCAAGAACTAGCGTGGAATGAACGATGATCCAAATAATTTCTTACCATATCACAGTGAACGGATTCCAATTGTAGGTATTATAGAAATGTTTAATTGGGCGTAAGCCACGTAGTGGTAAACACTTTCAACACTCGGCGAAACAGTCGCTCCACTCATGAAACCTGTGAAAAGTAGTTCACTGGCTGTTGCACTTCGTTTTGCCGTGTCTTTCTTTCGCGTGAACACACACACTCACCAGGTGTACCAACAAACAAACTGTCTATGGCTCTCTGTTTTCCAGGCGTGGCTATCTCCACGCGTCTCTGTAACAATAGCGACATACTCTTTATGAGGCCAAGTGCATTTTTTTGAACAGTCGATATTTGTGAAAGAAAAAATTTGTTAGTGGCTACAAAAAATGATTTGTTGGTATTCCGTAGTTGGTATCAAAATAAATACGTCTAGTGGCGCCATCTATATTGAACTGTAACTATGCATGTGCTAAAAAGGAACAAATAAATCAGTCTGTTACGGAAGCTTGACGTGTTTCTATCAGGTTATGGGCAATCCTTTTTTTTTACGTGATTTTATCGGTTTAAAAGTTGAAATAGTGTAACGTCAATTCGCTGAAACATGACCTCGAGCTATATTGCGAGTGTGCCTAAACTAAAAGGCAGGGAAAACTATGACGAGTGGAGTTTCGCGGCTCAAAATTTGTTGGTGTTAGAAGGCATGGAACACTACATCATGGCGGTGCCTGACGTCGAATTGAAGCCGGCCGATGACGCCAAGACGAAGGCAAAGTTAATTTTAACGATCGATTCCGCGCTGTATGTGCATATCAAGAATACCAGGAGCTCGGCAGAATTATGNGTATTTTTGTATTAAGTTGCAGAACATGTTCGATGACTCAGGTTTTTCTCGAAAGATAACTTTACTTCGCCATCTGATATCTATCAGACTTGAAAATTGTGACTCAATGACCACCTATGTCACGCAAATGGTAGAAGCAGCACACAAGTTAAATGGCACAGGTTTTAAAATCAGTGATGAGTGGGTGGGATCGCTATTATTGGCAGGTTTGTCAGATCGTTTTTCTCCCATGATTATGGCAATAGAACATTCGGGTATTTCGATAACTGCTGACGTCATTAAGTCAAAGTTACTTGACATGGAAGTTTCCCATGGAAATGAAACGACAGGCGGCACTGCGTTTGCTGCGAGAAATAAATTTCATTCGGGCAACACTAGAACAAGGCAATATGGCGCGCCGACGTCAACATCGAAAGTAAAGGTGAGTGGATCAAAACCAATAACATGTTATAAATGTAAAGAAGAAGGACATTATCGCAATCAATGCCCGTTGTTAAAGAAAAGTAATTGTGTATTTAATGTTGTATTCCTTAACGGAAAGTATAACAAACATGAATGGTACGTCGACTCGGGAGCAAGTGCACACATGACGGTAAATAAAAACTTGGTTAAACGCATAACATCAACGCCATGTTTACCAGAGATTGTTGTTGCCAATGACTCGAAGGTGCCAGTGTTGTGCTCCGGAGACGTTGACATTATTTCGGACACTAATTACCACATTACAGTGAAAAATGTACTATGCGTGCCCAGTTTAACAACAAACTTGTTGTCTGTCAGTGAGCTTATAAAGAACGGGAATCGTGTCGTATTTAAAGCCAATCATTGTTACATTAGAAACAAGCATGATGTGTTGGTGGCGACTGCAGATTTAACCGAAGGTGTTTATAAGTTGAGGATAAAGTCGCAAGGATGTTTATTAGCTACTCCAACTGCAAGTGGTGGGCTGTGGCACAGGCGGCTAGCACATTTAAACAGTCAAGATATGAACAAGATGAAAAATGGACTTGTTGATGGATTATCTTATCCTGACGATTATGAAGTGACACAGTCAGATTGTGTGACCTGTTGTGAAGGGAAACAAACAAGGCTACCTTTTTCACATGTGGGTGAGCGCAGTAGTCAGAGCCTACATCTAATACACACTGATGTTTGTGGCCCCATGGAGGTCAGTTCACTTGGTGGTGCTCGTTATTTTCTTTTGTTTGTTGACGACTTTAGTCGGATGATATTTATATACTTTTTAAAATATAAAAGTGAAGCTTTCACTAAGTTCAAAGAATTTAAGTCATTAGTTGAAAATCAACAGAACAAGAAAATAAAGATATTGCGCTCTGATAATGGACTAGAGTTCTGCAACAAAGAGTTTGATTCGTATTTGAAACAAGAAGGTGTAATACATCAACGAACAAATGTGTACACACCTGAACAAAATGGTTTGTGTGAGAGAGCGAACAGAACTGTTGTCGAGAAAGGTAAATGTTTATTATATGATGCAAAGCTGGAGAAAAGATTTTGGGCTGAAGCAGCCAATACAGCTGTTTATCTTAAAAACAGATCCGTTGCTTCAGGATTGCATGATAAAACTCCTTATGAAGCGTGGTATGGGAAGAAACCAACTCTTAGTCACATTCGTTTGTTTGGGAGTATGGTGATGGTTCATGTTCCAAGAGAAAAACGAGCAAAGTGGGACAAGAAATCCAAACAGCATATACTTGTTGGATATGCGGACAATGTCAAGGGCTATAGAGTGTATGATCCAAGCAGAAATACAGTCAGCACTAGCAGAGACATAGTTGTGATGGAAGATAAACTTGGTATGGAGGAAACAGTTGAAGATCCTGCGACTTGGATTCCGACTGAAATCATACCAGAGCAGCATGATCAGAGCTGTGATTCAGTGGGGGAATGTGAACACAATGATTCAGAATCACAGAACTATTCATCAGATTATGCTGACGGTAATGAAACATTAACCGCACGAGAGAGTTCATCCGAGGAGCGTCTAGAACCAGTGGTGGCTGTTCCAGATCCAGGTGTTACAGTTGGAAGCAAGCGCGAAAGGAAACAACCGCAGCGGTATGGCTTCAGTAACATGTGCCTTTCCAGTACTGTTCCAGCTGCAGGTGAGATTATGTTTGCAGAGGCTATTGAAGGGCCAGAGAAAGATCAGTGGAAGCAGGCCATGGAGGAGGAGCTACAGTCATTTGACGCAAATGATGCTTGGGAGCTGGTGGACAATCCAGGTGATGTGTCAATTGTGAAGTGTCGATGGGTGCTAAATAAAAAACTTGACTTTGACAATAACGTGCGCTACCGTGCTAGGCTTGTAGCAAAGGGATTCACACAGAAGCCAGGTGTAGATTATACTGACACTTTTTCACCAGTTGTGAGGCATTCCACATTACGGTTGCTTTTTGCTTTAAGCGTAAAGATAGGTATGGACATTACTCATCTTGATGTAACTACCGCATTCTTGAACGGTCATTTAAAAGAAGACATTTATATGTCAGTGCCTGAAGGTTTTGTAAACAAAAGTCATGGTAAAGTTTTAAAATTAAAGCGGGCCATCTATGGATTGAAACAATCATCTTTAATGTGGTACCAAAGAGTTAAAGATTTATTATGTAATTTAGGTTTTAAAAACAGTGTTTGTGAACCATGTTTATTTTCAAAAATGTATGATGATGTAAAAATCATTATTGGGCTTTATGTTGATGATTTCTTGATTTTTTCAAATAATGATTTAGAGACACAGAAATTAAAGCATGTATTAAGTACAGAATTTAAATTAAAGGATTTAGGACCCGTTAGGCAATATTTAGGCATGAGAATAAATATGGACAGGAAAAGGTGTATTATTACTGTTGATCAACAACATTATATTGAACAACTTTTGTCTAAATTTAATATGTCTGATTGTAAACCTATTGATACTCCAATTGAGTCTAAACTAAATATAGGTAAGCCAGAAAAATGTGAACCTAACATTCCTTATCAAGAACTAATTGGAAGTTTAATGTACTTGGCGGTGTTGACTAGGCCAGACATAGCATATTCAGTTAGCTACCTTAGCCAATTTAATAGTTGTCATAGCGAAGTGCATTGGAACTATGCTAAAAGGATACTAAGATACTTACAAAGTACTAAACATTATTGTTTAAAATATAGTAATACTGATCTAGACTTAGAAGGTTTTGTTGATGCCGATTGGGCGAGTGATGCTTTAGATAGAAAATCCTATACAGGCTTTTGCTTTATTATGTCAGGATCAGCTGTTTCGTGGCAGAGTAGGAAGCAACAAACAGTATCACTGTCCAGTACTGAGGCAGAGTACACTGCTCTCTCAGAAGCATCAAGAGAAGCTGTATATTTAAGAAAGTTATTGTATGAACTTACTGATAGTCATTGTGTAATTCCTTTGCATTGTGACAATCAAAGTGCATTGAAACTGGCCACAAATCACCAGTGTCATAATAGATCCAAACATATAGATGTAAGATTTCACTATATAAGAGATGTTGTTAGAAATAAATTTGTTAAAATTAAATATATTCCCACTGGGGAAATGCCTGCTGACCTGCTGACAAAGGGGGTATGTTTATTAAAACATTATAAATTTATGAACAAGATAGGTATTGTGCCTATGTTATCCAAATAACTTGCTTATTTCGATAAGTGGGGGTGTTGGTATTCCGTAGTTGGTATCAAAATAAATGCGTCTAGTGGCGCCATCTATATTGAACTGTAACTATGTATGTGCTAAAAAGGAACAAATAAATCAGTCTGTTGCGGAAGCTTGACGTGTTTCTATCATGATTGGTTGATGCTTTCCAAGGTTGCTGGTAAAAAATAGATTGTGGTTTCCTAATACACGTAGTTTGACAAGTACCAATGCTGTTTAGTGCTCACTAACATATTTGTATATTAAGAATAAATTTATTGGCTGTCACCAAAACATTTAGTTGGCAGCAATAGCATTAATGTCATACACAGTTATACAATTTTTCTGNCATTTATTGGCTGTCACCAAAACATTTAGTTGGCAGCAATAGCATTAATGTCATACACAGTTATACAATTTTTCTGTGACTGCAAAACTATATCAAATATATTCTGCCCGTGCACTCTGGCTGGCATATTTGAAGTGACTGCTTTCTGTCTGCCCATGACGCTATATTTGCCCGTGTTCGTTTCTTTGCATCAGATTACGAACTAATTCACGAGGGATATTCTTAAGAACATCGTTCATATCATTCCTTTCTTTTAAATAAGTAATTGCTACACGTAAATGATTCCAGAAAAATAACTTAACACGAGTTGAAGTGTGCAGGCCTTGTTATCTACCAGTACATGCTCCAAACAGTAAATTCACGTGTAGCAACGTGGCGCAACGGTAACGCACCAAGCTCACATGTGAGATGTACAAGGCTCGAATCCCGCTCCTGGCGATGCTTAATTTGGTTTTTTATTGTTGGTGGCCACTCACGTCATTTTGTAGTTGCCACTTAATACTGGAATGACATAAAACTTTTGTTGGTGCAAAGACATATTTTGTGATGTATATATTGACAAAATAATTTTGTGGCCACCAATCAAATTTTGTTAGTCACCACAAAACCGTTTTTTTAGTGCGTTTTATATCGTATGCTTCTAGCCTGCAGTACGAACGAGTAAAACTGAACACAGCAGTGCACAGAACTTAAAAAACGAGTCAGTATTAGTAGATAATTTCCCGGACGGCAAACGCAAATGGTGTTGACAGTGTTAATTGTTGTTTGGTGACAGTAATAATGCGCAAGCAGAAGTGCACTCAAGTGTGAAACCCATAGACTGGCGTTATACTAGAGGCGTGAAATGAGACGATATCGTGAGGCGAGGGAAAGCGGAGTATTTCGAATAACCCCCACGCTGCGTGTCCCACGAGAGCGTGATTGCGCACCTTGAACGAAGAGGAGATGTCCTGGCGGAGAGGAAGACAGCCCGCAGCATCCTCGCTGGACCAGTCACGTATCTGCCAGAGCTGGCTCTCTCTCGCCGAGGTGCGAAGACATTTAGCACCGACACTCCACCTCCCCCCTCATCGTTCCGAACAAAGATGCCTTTGTGAAGGCCACATTCCTTCATGTACTCTCTTTCTCTCTCTCTCTCTCTCTCAGCTTTGCATCCAACTGGTGCGTGTCCTCCTACATACACACTGTCAACATTCTCTGTACTTTTATGAGAGAATTATTACGTAACTAGTTGCCAAGTTTGTAATTGTAGCACCACAACTAAATTAGAGCACTTTTTTACCCCACGTTACTGCGGAATATGTAAAACTAACTTGAAATTCAACAAACAATTACTGAAGACTTCAAGTTTATTAAAATATATGAAGATGCGTAAACAATTTTATGTGTTTCATAAAACGTTATGTTGAAAGAATATAATGCTTCACTTGTAGTGTACAAGAAAATTTTTTGGCTACTGGTTTCCAAAAATTGGTTTGTAAAACGTGTAAATAATTTTTAATATGCAGCTATCTTACGATTTTAGAAGTTTCAAAAACCTTTCTTCTTCCTCTGTTCTTAATTCCTTAGGCATACGTATAATATCCTGAAATGCACGTACAAATTTTCAGAGATTATTCATTAAGGAATATGGGATGAAAAACATAATACGACATATGAAGTAACGTTATTATTAAGGGAGAACAATAGCCTTGAAAATTAGGAATTAAAATTAGTTATTTGCAAAATTTCAGAAACTACGAGTGTTGAAACAATAAATTCGTGAAATGTTACAGCAAAACAATTAAAGATGCATCCAGAAACAAATGCAGTACTATTGAGACAGTAACNATAAATTCGTGAAATGTTACAGCAAAACAATTAAAGATGCATCCAGAAACAAATGCAGTACTATTGAGACAGTAACATGCCTTACCTGGGACTCGAAAACAGAACGCCCCGTACCGTAAACTGGCGTGCAATCAACTACATCATGGAGTTAGGATTCGAAACATCAATTTCGATAGTAATCAGTCTGAAGTTTTGGTATACTAGGTTTATCAACTTCAAATATTACAGGGACATCATTTTGAAAACAAGTGTGTGAGTCACTTAAATCACGTTAGTTTTCATGGCCTACCATTACACTACTTGTGTGAAGAGTTAGGTGGAAATAGCGTGACCGGTTCCCGAGATATGTCATAAAAGCTGTAATTTCTCATTTGTCACTATCGTTCATAACATCTTAAAACATGCTCTGTAAAGCATGCTTCTAATAGACACTGAAATATGGCAAATTATTTTATAGAAATGATAAACTTATTTAAATTTTTTATATTGTTGTCATACTGTAAATGAAGCCACACACACACACACACACACACACACACACACACACACACACAAAACATTTAAACATGGCCTACTGTAGCAATACTAGTGCGAACAGTTTGGTGGAAATCGGTTCACTGGTGCCGGACATATGACAATAAACTTCATCTTCTCATCTGGTTGTAACTTCATCACTTGAGAACAAAACTGAGATATAGGGGCACATTCTATGTTTATCATAAATGCTGTTACATATGAAGTAGGTTGGAATTGTTTGGGACATGTGGTATACTGACATAAAATATTTACATTGCTGTGGTTTTTAAAATATTGAAATACCTCCTTAAGACAAATAAATTTAGATGGACTACAAAAGTATAACTTATCGCCTGAATTTGGTAGATATCAGTTTGTATTTTCCTGAGACAGGACACGAAAACTTAATTTTTCAAATGGTGCGATTTTATAAAATGGTGGACAAAGGAGTTTATGTAATCGCTTATTTGATGCTTGTATTGCTACTATCAGCGTACTAAGTTAGGGCGAGATTGGTTACATTATTTCGTTGATATAGCGTGCTATGCTAAAACGTTTATATAGGCGTTATTTTGAAAGTAAACGCCTGGTCCTCTTAAAACATAGTCTATAAATTTATATGGCCTATAACAGTATTACAAGTTTGCCAAATTTAGAAGGAATTGGATGATTGTTTCCCGAGATATGCGAAAACTTTTCTTATTCAAGTAGCACTATAAAACAGGTTCTGGGTAGACAAATTTGATAACTCTAATAAATACCACTACAATTATAAGTTTATTTGAAATTTGTTACATGGTTTCATAGATATAGCATAGCATTCCAAATTGTTTATACGGCCAATATTTTGAAAATAGTAGTCCGACACAAGAAAATATGTCAGTTTGTACGACCTAGCGTAGTATTAGTTGAGTTCCATATTTGGTAGGAATCGGTTGATTGTTTCCCGAGATATAACTTTAAAACTTTATTTTCGTGTGGCGTTATCTTAGTAAATGACTTACAAAAGAGGCTATGTACTGACACATTTGGCGCTTGTAAAAAATAATTTCAGTATAGGAAGATTAGTCGAAATCGGACAAATATTATGGTAGATATTGCAAATAAACATAACATATTTATATAGTCACCATTTTAAAAATAAGTGCATTATACATTTAATTTGCATATAATGAACATGAGTAGAGTATAAATTGTGGATCTGATGCATTGCATTTAAAATGGGACACAGAGGGCACAGGGCACAGGTGCAAGGCGCCATTCATTCATGGTCTGTCATTCCGGTCGACTAACCGCCATCTTGGAACCAGGCGACCTTGTCCTTGACCAGTGACCTTGACCTTCACTCTATGACTGTAACCTTTCCTTAAAAGAATTCTAAACAAGTTCTGAAAAAATTAAACATAAAAAAAATTATTTAAGATGCACATGTAGGAGGTACGGGGTTCGATGCCAGATAAGCTCCTGACACGACTGACCCTCGCCAGGTCAGTCGGTGTCCATCTCGTCAGCCATGTTATATGGTGATTACCTTTGCCTTGACCGGTGACCTTGAACCCTTTACTGTGACCTTGTATGACCTTGAAATCAAACATTTCCAAAATTTCCCAAACAATTGGAGGAAATAAAAAAAAAATACAAAAATGAAAATCGAGGACAAAACTATTTAGATGACTCCGACCATCATGTTGTATGCCAGCAACCTTGCCCCCAATACCTTGAAAACAAAAACTCGAGAAAAAATGGTAAAAAAATTGAATAAATTCATAACAATCGGTGAGCATATTACGTTTCTCACGATCCCTCATGTTGGATGTCGGTCAACTTTGACCTTGACCTCATAACCATTACCTCGAACCCAAAAAATCAGAATTCAAAAACATCGCCAAAAAAAAAATTTTTAAAAATCCAAACAAATTATGAAACTCTTAATAAAAATTAAAAAAAAAATATGTTTTAAAATGTGTAGAAAATTAAAATTTTCATTGTTTTTGCTTAGAAAGGACATAGGGACTGAAGCCAACCAGCCACCATGTTATGATGTCACCGAACCACCAAATTAAATCCAAATAACCTTGAACTTGACCTTGGACCTTGACCCCCATGACTATAACCTCAAATCAAAAAAATCACAAATCTCTCAAAATAAATAAATAAATAAAAAACCCCAAAAATTTATTTAAAATATTACAAACTTATAAAAATTTATTTAAAATTCTTATATCAAGAGTTTATAACAAAGTTTATTTGAAAAACTTACATTTGTGGAGGTTCCCTCAGCACCATGTCCAGCAGACGACTGACCCATCTTTAATCAATAACGTTGTATTAACATTTCCCTCCCCTACCAAAGTTTCTCATTGGTTAGTTAGTCGGCAGGCCTCCACTCCCCTCACCATTGCTCAGTCTGACGAATGCACTCCACCCACAATATTCGTTTTATCGTTCGTCATTTATTTATTTTTGCATCACCTAGGTAATGCTAGTGTATTCTTTATAGATTTCGCTGCCAGAGAAGCTGTCGATTTAGCCACCATGCTGGTTGTTGTCGACCTTGACCTTGACCCCAATGACATGGAACACGAAAAATCGGGAAAAACCACAGTCCCTACAATTTTCCATTACTAGCTGGTCACAACAAGGGGCCATAGTGACTAACCATACTAGTCCACGACTGACTCCACCCAAGACTAACTCCACCCATGACTAACTCCACCAAATACTGGATCCTGACGAGACTGACTGAGCCCAAGACTAACTCCTGACTACACCAGTTCCCACAAAACTGGCTAGACCAACCGACAAGACCAACCTACCATACCACCCACCTATAAAAAAAACCATGATGAAACATTTCTAAAAGATTCTTCTAATAAAAGTCTCGTAGCTAACATCTTCGCAGAAAATCTTCGCAGAATCTTCGTGTAACATATCTACCAGAGGTAGCTTTACCAAAGTGTCCTAGTAACTTACCAGGCCAACTAACCAGGCCAGCTTATTAGTTGCGAAACATTCCTTAAAAATAATCCCATCATTTCATTCGTTCGCCATATAGAACCTATCCATTTTAAACGACCCGAGTATGGCATAATACTTCAGATCGAAGCATAGCCCTCCTACTGCATGCACTCACATAAATTTTATCTAAAACAGACTCTCTCAATTGATTGTTAACACCACTGAACTAATAAGTCTGTATAATATATTTAACACACATAACTACGTATATATACATTTAATTAATTTACTTATTGTATAAATTCTCTCTTTATAATTATTTTGTACACTTGAACTTTACATTTCTCAGATGTTTGCTGATCATGGATAACAGCCAACATTANATAAATTCGTGAAATGTTACAGCAAAACAATTAAAGATGCATCCAGAAACAAATGCAGTACTATTGAGACAGTAACGTGCCTTACCTGGGACTCGAAAACAGAACGCCTCGTACCGTAAACTGGCGTGCAATCAACTACATCATGGAGTTAGGATTCGAAACATCAACTTCGATAGTAATCAGTCTGAAGTTTTGGTATACTAGGTTTATCAACTTCAAATCTTACAGGGACATCATTTTGAAAACAAGTGTGTGAGTCACTTAAATCACGTTAGTTTTCATGGCCTACCATTACACTACTTGTGTGACGAGTTAGGTGGAAATAGCGTGACCGGTTCCCGAGATATGTCATAAAAGCTGTAATTTCTCATTTGTCACTATCGTTCATAACATCTTAAAACATGCTCTGTAAAGCATGCTTCTAATAGACACTGAAATATGGCAAATTATTTTATAGAAATGATAAACTTATTTAAATTTTTTATATTGTTGTCATACTGTAAATGAAGCCACACACACACACACACACACACACACACACACACACACACACAAAACATTTAAACATGGCCTACTGTAGCAATACTAGTGCGAACAGTTTGGTGGAAATCGGTTCACTGGTGCCGGACATATGACAATAAACTTCATCTTCTCATCTGGTTGTAACTTCATCACTTGAGAACAAAACTGAGATATAGGGGCACATTCTATGTTTATCATAAATGCTGTTACATATGAAGTAGGTTGGAATTGTTTGGGACATGTGGTATACTGACATAAAATATTTACATTGCTGTGATTTTTAAAATATTGGAATACCTCCTTAAGACAAATAAATTTAGATGGACTACAAAAGTATAACTTATCGCCTGAATTTGGTAGGTATCAGTTTGTAGTCTCCTGAGACAGGACACGAAAACTAAAATTTTCAAATGGTGCGATTTTATAAAATGGCGGACAAAGGAGTTTATGTAATCGCTTATTTGATGCTTGTATGACTACTATCAGCGTACTAAGTTAGGGCGAGATTGGTTACATTATCTCGTTGATATAGCGTGCTATGCTAAAACGTTTATATATGCATTATTTTGAAAGTAAACGCCTGGTCCTCTTAAAACATAGTCTATAAATTTATATGGCCTATAACAGTATCACAAGTTTGCCAAATTTAGAAGGAATTGGATGATTGTTTCCCGAGATATGTGAAAACTTTTCTTATTCACGTAGCACTATAAAACAGGCTCTGGGTAGACAAATTTGATAACTCTAATAAATACCACTACAATTATAAGTTTATTTGAAATTTGTTACATGGTTTCATAGATATAGCATAGCATTCCAAATTGTTTATACGGCCAATATTTTGAAAATAGTAGTCCGACACAAGAAAATATGTCAGTTTGTACGACCTAGCGTAGTATTAGTTGAGTTCCATATTTGGTAGGAATCGGTTGATTGTTTCCCGAGATATAACTTTAAAACTTTATTTTCGTGTGGCGTTATCTTAGTAAATGACTTACAAAAGAGGCTATGTACTGACACATTTGGCGCTTGTAAAAAATAATTTCAGTATAGGAAGATTTGTCGAAATCGGACAAATATTATGGTAGATATTGTAAATAAACATAACATATTTATATAGTCACCTTTTTAAAAATAAGTGCATTATACATTTAATTTTCATATAATGAACATGAGTAGAGTATAAATTGTTGATCTGATGCATTGCATTTAAAATGGGACACAGAGGGCACAGGGCACAGGTGCAAGGCGCCATTCATTCATGGTCTGTCATTCCGGTCGACTAACCGCCATCTTGGAACCAGGCGACCTTGTCCTTGACCAGTGACCTTGACCTTCACTCTATGACTGTAACCTTTCCTTAAAAGAATTCTAAACAAGTTCTGAAAAAATTAAACATAAAAAAAATTATTTAAGATGCACATGTAGGAGGTACGGGGTTCGATGCCAGATAAGCTCCTGACACGACCGACCCTCGCCAGGTCAGTTGGTGTCCATCTAGTCAGCCATGTTATATGGTGATTACCTTTGCCTTGACCGGTGACCTTGAACCCTTTACTGTGACCTTGTATGACCTTGAAATCAAACATTTCCAAAATTTCCCAAACAATTGGAGGAAATAAAAAAAAAATAAAAAAAAGAAAATCGAGGACAAAACTATTTAGATGACTCCGACCATCATGTTAAACGCCACCAACCTTGCCCCCAATACCTTGAAAACAAAAACTCCAGAAAAAATGGAATAAATTCATAACAATCGGTGAGCATATTACGTATCTCACGATCCCTCATGTTGGATGTCGGTCAACTTTGCCCTTGACCTCATAACCATTACCTCGAACCCAAAAAATCACAATTCAAAAACATCACCAAAAAAAAATTTCAAAAATCCAAACAAATTATGAAACTCTTAATAAAAATAAAAATAAATTATGTTTTAAAAATGTGTAGAAAATTAAAATTTTCATTGTTTTTGCTTAGAAAGGACATTGGGACTGAAGCCAACCAGCCACCATGTTATGATGTCACCGAACCACCAAATTAAATCCAAATAACCTTGAACTTGACCTTGGACCTTGACCCCATGACATAACCTCAAATAAAAAAAAATCACAAATCTCTCAAAATAAATAAGTAAATAAATAACCCCAAAAATTTATTTAAAATATTACAAACTTATAAAAATGTATAAAACTTTATTTAAAATTCTTATATCAAGAGTTTATAACAAAGTTTATTTGAAAAACTTACATTTGTGGAGGTTCCCTCAGCACCATGTCCAGCAGACGACTGACCCATCTATAATCAATAACGTCGTATTAACATTTCCCTCCCCTACCAATGTTTCTCATTGGCTAGTTAGTCGGCAGGCCTCCACTCCCCTCACCATTGCTCATTCTGACGAATGCACTCCACCCACAATATTCGTTTTATCGTTCGTCATTTACTTATTTTTGCATCACCTAGATAATGCTAGTGTATTGTTTATAGATTTCGCTGCCAGAGGAGCTGTCGATTTAGCCACCATGCTGGTTGTTGTTGACCTTGACCTTGACCCCAATGACATGGAACACGAAAAATCGGGAAAAACCACAGTCCCTACAATTTTCCATTACTAGCTGGTCACAACAAGGGGCCATAATGACTAACCATACTAGTCCACGACTGACTCCACCCAAGACTGACTCCACCCATGACTAACTCCACCAAATACTGGATCCTGACGAGACTGACTGAGCCCAAGACCAACTTACCATACCACCCACCTATAAAAAAAAACATGATGAAAAATTTCTAAAAGATTTTCCTAATAAATGTCTCGTAGCTAACATCTTCGCAGAAAATCTTCGCAGAATCTTCACGTAACATATCTACCAGAGGTAGCCTTACCAAAGTGTCATAGTAACTTACCAGGCCAACTAACCAGGCCAGCTTATTAGTTGCGAAACATTCCTCAAAAATACTCCCCTCATTCCATTCGTTCGCCATATAGAACCTATCCATTTTAAACGACCCGAGTATGGCATAATACTTCAGATCGAAGCATAGCCCTCCTCCTGCATGCACTCACATAAATTTGATCTAAAACAGACTCTCTCAATTGATTGTTAACACCACTGAACTAATAAGTTTGTATAATATATAAAACACACATAACTACGTACATATACATTTAATTAATTTACTTATTGTACACATTCTGTCTTTATAATTATTTTGTACACTTGAACTTTACATTTCTCAGATGTTTGCTGATCATGGATAACAGCCAACATTANCTCTTTATAATTATTTTGTACACTTGAACTTTACATTTCTCAGATGTTTGCTGATCATGGATAACAGCCAACATTATCATCTGATATAACCCCGATCCTTCAGTTCATCGATGATTGAAGATATCTCAACAATGCATGAGAGATCCCTGCTTTATTGCAGGTCAATCAAATTTCTGAGTCTTTCAACAAGTAAATTCGGGTCTTCAGTAAACATGTAGTCAGTATTCTCAGCGTCTTCTGCCTTCTTCATTTCCCTCGTTGTAGCAAATTAACGAGCGTTCTTGACGCCTTCTGCCTCCTTCACACCATTTTTCGAAGGATACTTGTTGGTGAAATGTGTGGGAACGTCGCGAAAATCATCATCCTTCTCATCAGATACTTCATAAAACTGTCTTCATATTCATTATTATCAATGCTGTCTGCATGATCGTCTCCACCTCCTGTTTTATCCTCAATTTCAAGTTCACTTTTTTTTTGTAGGAGTCGCACAGTTATCATAAGTATTAAAAGCCGACAACAGTTAATTTTGAAGTTCATCGACTTCACGCGAACGTTTTGCAAGTGTACATCCACACTTTCGGACTCTAACAACATTGTAGGTGTCTTATTCCGTCATTAGTATTACCTGTATCGTCATAATCGTCTGTGGAATCAGTACCCATCGATGCAGCAAGGGGTATTGACGACATCACTTGCTGGCTCTCAAAACACGTATCCTTGCAGTTCTTAATGTTGTTCTTCAATATAGCACCTTGCATAAACTGCATATGTGCTCGTTGTCGTAATGCTTCATCGCGCGAAAAGGACTCTTCGTATAGCTGGTTCTCTCATATCGCTGTGCATGGCGGCTTTTGCTGAAGATCTTTCCACAGTAGCAACACTGTTTTACTTGTAATTTTACCAGCAGTGGGAGAAGGTACATCTATAGAGGTAAGCTCTACAGTATACTTCGCACAATCCTTGGATTGCATCATCTTCATAAACAAAACCGAAGTCTTTCCCACAGTAGCATTTCTAAGGTGATGTAAAAGAAAGCGAATGAGAAACGAAAACACGAATATGGTGGGTGGAGGGAATTCGTCAGAATGAGCAAAGGTGAGAGGGATGGAGGCCTGCCGAATAATTAACCAATGAGAAAAATTGGTAGGGTAAAATTATGTAAATACAATGTGATAGATTGAACTGGGGTCAGTCGTCTGCTGGACGTGGTGCTGAAGAAACTTCCGAAGTTGTAAATTTTTTAAAATAATTTTTTTTATAAATATTTGAATCACGAACTTTAAATAATTTTTAATGAAATTTTTATACATACTTTTTTTAGAAATGTTTGAAATTTTTTCTTAATTTTTTTGGAGGAATCCGTAACTTTTTGGGTTCGAGGTAAATGGTTATGGGGTCAAGGGCAAAAATCAAGTTCAAGGTCACTTGGATTCAATATGGTGGTTTGGTGACATAACATGGCGGCTGGTCGGCTCCAGTCCCTGTCCCCTATAAGCCCAAAATCTCAAAATTTAAATTTTTTAAATACATTTTTGTAAATATTTTGAAGATTTATTTAATGGGGTCAAGGTCAAAGGTCAAGGACAAACATCCAACATAAGGGGTTGTAGTCGGCAATGTAATATGCTCGCCAACTTTTATGAATTTATTCTATTTGTTAAAGTTTTTCTCATGTTTTTGTTTTCAAGGTCATCGAGGACAAGGTCACTGGCATCCAACATGGTGGTCGGAGTCATCTAAATAGTTTAGTCCTCCATTTTTAATTTAAAGGTCATCCAAGGTCACGGTAAAGGGGTCAAGGTCATGGGTCAAGGCGTGATAAAAAGTGCAGAATTCTGATGTCCTTACTAAATGCTATATGTGGACCTAGTTTGGTTTAATTCGGCTGAAGGTTGAAAAGTTTTCAGGAGAGACATACATTCCATACAGACAACCAGGTAATTACATAAGCCTATCTTCCCTTCGGAAAGTTGGCTAAAAATGCCTGACCCTCTTAAATTATGTATATTTATATGGGTTACTTGAGTTATTCTTGTGTGAAAAAATTGGTACGAATGTCTTGATTTTTTTCCGAGATAAGGCCTAATGTTACATTTTATCACCCCGCACTTTCTTTAAAAAAAGTGACACATGATGATCTATATAAGCATAGTTGTTGCTTGTAGTGGTTACTTTCACTCTTCAGCATAAAAGTTTAATTCAATTTGGTTAAATATTTTAAAAGATAAGCCAAAATAATTTTTAAAAAATGGTTAATATGACTGCCTCTATAAATAAAGCCAAACACACTTAAAACATGGCCCCCTGTAGAACTACTTGTGTGCAAAATTCGGTGGAAATCGGTTGATTGGCTCTGGAAATATGACATAAAAGCTCCAGTTTCCCATATTGTGCTAGCTTCATTACTGGATAACAAAACAGTTATATATTTGCACATTATATGATTGTCATAATACTGCTACATATCAAAGTTGGCTGAAATTGTTTGAGGCATAAAGCATACTAACCTAAAATATTTATATGGCTCTTATTTTTAAAATATGTGACTACCTTCTTAGGCCATGTAAATTAAGATGGACTACAAAAGTATAACTTTTCGCCTGAATTCGGTGGGTATATATTAAATGTTTCCTGGGATAGGACGTAAAAGTAATTTTGCATGTGGCACTACCTTCCAAAATGACTGACAAATGAGTTTATGCATTAGCTCATTTGATGCTTGCAAATATACTGTCAGCATACAAAGTTAGGTTGAAATTTGTTGCATTGTTTCGTAGATATAGTATGTTTTCCAAAATGTTTATGCGGGTAATATTTAGAAAATCGGAGTACGGCCCTCCTAAAAAATAGCCTATCAATTCATATTGCCTAGCACAGTATTACTTGATTGCCAAATTTGGATGGAATTGGTTGATTGTTTCCCGAGATATGATAAAAACTTTACTTATTCGTGAGGGACTATCTTACGAAATGGCCGACAAAAGACGCCATTTTTTGCTGTTGTGATAGGCACTTCCAGAATACAAAGTTAAGTTGAAATTAGGTTGTTTATTTTGTAGATACATCATATTCAGTAAAATAATTATATTTCTGCCATTTTGAAAATAAACGTCTGGCCTCTTAAAAATTGCCAGTTTTTATGGTCTACTGTATTACTACATGTTTGCCAAATTTCGAAGGAATCAGTTGATTTTTTCCTATCAAATGACAAATCTTGATTTATTCGTATTGCACTATATTACAAAATGGTAGACAAAAGAGGCTCTGAGTGGATGTATTTAATGATTGTAATAGGTACTGTCAACATACAAATTTAATTTGAAGTTTGTAACATGGTTTCGTAGATATATCATAGCAGTCTAAACTGTTTACATGGCCACCAGTTTGAAAATAATAATCTGGCCTACTATAAAATGGTATTTCACATGCCCTACTGTAGTACCTACTTGCGTGTCGAATTTGGTAGGAATCGGATAATTTTTTCCCAAGATATAAGATTGTATTTTATGTAGCACTATCTTTCAAAATGGAGGATAAATTACCACATTTATTGCTCGTGAAATATGAAATCGGCATACCAAGTTGGGTATAATTTGGTCCAACTGTATTAAGTATGGATAAGGGTGTGCCAAAACTGGCGTTTTTAATTCAGGAGAAACTAAAATGAAATAACTGTTCCTTTAAATTACTTTTGAAGTTGGCATAGACTACATGGTTAACACCTTTAGGACAATCCAGAAGCAAAAATAAACGTGCAATAAATCGCAGGCCCAATTGTCAACTCCAACTGTGGCAGCAAACAACCAATGAGCAGTGGATAACGGTAATATACATTTAATTTACGGAAACGCGATCCGTACTGACGAAAAAAGGAGTTGAGCTCCGTAAATAAAAAACACGGATCTTTTCCGTATTTACTATGACTTCGGGTTTCAGGAAATAACAATGCCGTGTCTACACGAAGCTTTTTTGTAGTTGTAACCAGACAATTTTAGTTTCTGTGGCAATTATCATATCTAAGCCACATAGACCTGCTCCTTGGAACATCGCAAAGCGGCATCACACACCTGTGGAAGTTAGAAAAACTAAAAACAATGGCAATAATTATTATAATTAAAAAAAATTGCCAAGTGCTGAAATACTGATTATAACATTTACGGAGAGATTCCGTGAATCCACGGAAAATTTACGGAAAGTCCGTTATTGAAAAATGAACGTTGCTGTTATTTTACGAGGAGTTCTGGAGATCATTTTAATAGTTTATTTTCTCTGTAAAATGACGGAACATATTTGTTAGTGTAGGTACGGAACTTCCTGGGAAAGATATATACAATATCACTAGGGCATGCAGCAAACCTTTTCTTTATTATTCCGTCATAAAATAAAATTGTTAACATGGCAGTTTAATAGACAATAGTTGTTAGCTAGGGATAGACTACAAGCCTCTTAACAGTGACTTTTCCCTCCAATTTTGGAATTAAAATTCTAAAACACAGTTTTTTCCGAATCAGAACTTTCGAATAGAAACACGTTATTATTTTGTTCGGTGAACTGCGTTGGTGATAACAGCGACAACACTCAACAAAACTGACTTCAGAAATTACAGCAAGCAATGCCATGTGCACTTACAGGCAGCAAAATATAATTATCATTATTTATCGGCAGACATTTGTAAATAATACGCAATTCCAAAACGTTGGCGATCAGTACTACTTAAAAGATTTACTGTAAATTTTTCTCAATATTTTCAGAGTCGCAAAATTTTGTTCCTATCAATGCCATTTTGAATCGAATAGCAAATCAATGTATATCTAAATGTGAACACTTGTGCAACGCAAACAAAGGATTCCCGCTTTACATCTCGAGCAAAAAATATCTGAAGTTATATCAATACAAAATTTTACTTCACCTTAACCGTTTATATAAGACATGAAAATACAATAAAGAATTTTTTTTGAAAGCATAAAATTTGGCTTACATGTAATGCAGGCTTAATTATGTCTGATTTAAATTTGCTCTTGTTGTGAGTATTGAACAACGAATTATCAAGAAATCTTTCTGTGCTGTTCTAGCGACTTCTAAAATTAATTTGCACCGTAGCAAATTCTATGTACTATTAAAAAAATTTGTTATTACAATTATTTGACAATTATATTATTTCTTTAATTTTTATAAAAAGGATATTACATAGTTTTTTAATTTTATTACGCTACGGTTTAATGCTGTGAAAATTAAAAAACTAGAAATTAAAGCATATTAATAGAAATAACTTTTGACAATTTAGTCGACATCATAACAACAATTTTAAACGCTTAAATTGCACACCCTACAACACGAGTGTTCATAAATCTTGCAATTACCATCGCTGCGACGTTATCAGACTCCGATATTTGCGGTACAGTTACGAAACACGAGACTTAGTCCGCCTCCGAGTGCGGCACACACCGACAAAATCGCTGCTGTACTAAAATTAATTTTGCTATAAATAATGTTTGCAATTAGCCTACACATTGTATGAAAGCAGCAGGAGAAAATTTCAATTACCTTAACAGCACTCGTGGCTGCGTTACTCCCAAATTACACTGAAGAGCCAAAAGAAACTGGCACAGGCGTGCGTATGCAAATAACTGAGGTATGGAACCAATCAGAGTAACGCGATGCGGTCGGCAGCTAGATCGGTTACTGCTGCTACAATGTCAGGTTATCAAGATTTAAGTGAGTTTGAACGTGGTGTTATAGTCGGCGCACGAGAGATAGGACATAGCATCTCCGAGGTAGCGATAACATTTGGATGTTCGCATACGACCATTTCACGAGTGTACCGTGAATATCGGGAATCCGGTAAAATATCACATCTTCGACATCGCTGCGACCGGAAAAAGGTAGTGAAAGAACGGGACAAACGACGACTGACGAGAATCATTAAACGTGACAGACGTGCAACCCTTTCTCAAAATGGCNAGTGAAAGAACGGGACAAACGACGACTGACGAGAATCATTAAACGTGACAGACGTGCAACCCTTTCTCAAAATGGCTCAGATTGGATTTGTGGACTACCCTGAAGAATTCATGAATTGAATTGCCTCCTGCATACTTCAGACATTAGTCGAGTCCATGCCACGTCGTCTTGCGGCACTTCTGCGTGCTCGGGGGGCCTTACACGACATTAGGCAGGTGTACCAGTTTTTTTGGTTCTTCAGTGTAGATCTGCCGCAGTATAATATCACTACATGTCATGGAAGCCGTTGGAAAGGATTGCAGATGCCATTGGGTATTTTTCTCCTACTTTTCAAGAAAACTGCGCAGGGACAGTTAAAATAAAATTAATTTTAATAAGTAATTTTAATTACTTTTTTTTTAGAAATGTAATCATATTATGTGTCATATTAATTAGCATGTTATATTAACTCGGTTATGTTATAATTTTACAAATTTATTCTGGATGTCGTTCAAAACATCGGCATTCTTGCCATTTAAACTTCGATAATAACCTAGCCAGTGAATAAGTTTGAGTACACGAGTATAATTAAAATTAACCAATTTTTCACAAAATAACTACAATGTTTATTAAATACACTAATTACGCAAAATTAGTGTTTTTTTGCTTGTATTCATTTAAAATTGGTTAAAGATATAAAAAGCAGCAACTCTAAATTCTGTTTACATTTCCTGATGAGACACAAGTCTCATGATACGCATTTTTTAGATCGGCTGTCAATGATCCAAAACATAATTATTGTCAGCTAAACGTGTTGATAAGCCAGCAGAATGTTACGTTATGGTCTCACATATTACGAGCTACCATACATCACTGTTCTCGCTTGGTCACACGATGACGTGGAGGAATTACAGCTTGGCTGGCGGCCGGCTGTTCGTCTGCTGGCACCGTGCTACTCCACTGTACTCGCATTCTGGAGGACATCGCTGTGGCGAATCCTGCCGTGGTCTCAACTTGCTCCGTCTCTAGTGACCTCACAGTCAAAGAGACTTCAAGCCCTGCCTATTTCCTCCGACGGCAGCGGGTACCACGAGAGTGACGCCATTGCAGCCCTACCCGACGTGGTTTTGTGATAGTTGCTGGTGCGGTGCCAAGTTTAAAGGTTTTGTACAGCGCTTCCCAATGGAGCATCGTACCTGACTGTACAACATACACAACTCATTACAAACTATCACACACATTACCTAACTTGTAATAGCAGTACCATTCATGTTGCATGTGAAACAAGATATATGTACTGTATGTACAACTTGTGTGTATATGTATGTATATATACGTATACACACAAACATATACGCACAGTTGATTTTGGATAACATGTGGAAATTCGAACTACAACAGCAAAAATTTACTAAAATAAGTAAAAAATCTGATGAACGATATTTTTGGAAAGTTTATCTTGTAATTTTAAATTTAAGTNAAAATTTACTAAAATAAGTAAAAAATCTGATGAACGATATTTTTGGAAAGTTTATCTTGTAATTTTAAATTTAAGTTGAAGTTTGGCAAAACAATGCAGAGAGCCCGCAGCTATACGTACTTGCTTGCACAACAAGTTGCATAAGTCGAAGGCGAACGGCATTGGCGCGCCATGCGGGAAAATAAAATGCAAACACTTATGGCCGCTTTTTATACTCCCATTGTTCATGTAGTTTGACACCTGTGTAATAACAAGCANGGGAAAATAAAATGCAAACACTTATGGCCGCTTTTTATACTCCCATTGTTCATGTAGTTTGACACCTGTGTAATAACAAGCAACCACTAGCGGCGCCATACGTACTTGAGCCCATGCAGGTACATGTAACAGCGTTAGTAAAATTAAATGGGGATACCTAGCACAGGGGCTGGGGGCTGCGGATGAGCAGGCCATCTTGAATGGTATCATGCGGAAACCTCCTGTTCAGTCATTACTAGCTAGCAGCGACCATGTTGGATTTCCCCTTTTCCCTCNAATGGTATCATGCGGAAACCTCCTGTTCAGTCATTACTAGCTAGCAGCGACCATGTTGGATTTCCCCTTTTCCCTCCTGCTCTATCATTCCATCTCAACACTTCATGCTCTTGCATTCAATTTGCAGAGTTTTCTCATATTACTCCCAGACTCTCTCGTCTGTTATATTCCTCGCAAATATTCTCAGAGTCCTTCCTGCCTCTCGTCTGTTCTGTCCCTCGGGGGTTTTCTCCCATTCCTCCCTCTCTCGTCTCCCACCCCTGGGTCTTCTCATAGTCCTACCGGTCTCCTTCCTACCTCCCATGCATCCTATTACGCAGGGGTTTTTCTCAAATTCCTTCCACCCTTCTCTTGATTTTCGCGTCCTCCTCCATCATTGGCAACATGGTCTGCTGAAGGCAGCCATCTTTAATGCCCACCACCAGGCCGCCGCTGCAGGCAACCAACTTTAATTCCCGCACTCACCTCCAGAGTGTTTGAAGTTCTACAGGTCACGCCCAGAGTGCTGGTATCGGTGCGGCCATTTTTGTGCGTGTTGGTTCACCCGTCGCCCCCAGAGACACGCTAGCATCGGGGAGCAGAGTTCAAGTGGCGGCCGCCAGGAGCGCTGGGAATTTTTTTAAGTTGTATGTGAACTCAAAAATGCAGGAGGCATACGATATCGTTCCGGACATGTTTTAGTCGCCAGTCCGACGCCTTGACCGCACGGCTATCATTGCATGGTAGGTATTAGAAAAAGAAAAACGCACATACACACATCACCCTACACTATCTCTCCAGACAATAATCTTGTAATAGTGAAAAAAATCAACATTGTACGGTTATGAGAAGGAATATAGTTAATACTGGCACCAGTATTATATGTGTAAAATACATTTATAAAAATTAATAACACGAAAAAAATACCAACAGGTTATCCAGTGCCTCGACCATAGTCCGGCACATTCATATACATAATAATAACAAAATAATTTACCATTTTTCAAAAAAATTAACATCAAAGATGACGACTTAAGGTGAAATGGATTATACATGCGAATAACACCAAGCGCGCGGTACTGAACATAGCCGGTATGTAACAATGCGTGGGGAAACAATTTACTCTGTAACACCCAGTCGAAAAAACCGTTATGGTCCCCCCAACTCTCACATTTCCAGCACCAGTCGGTCGGTTATGCTAAGATACAGGGCAGGCTGCCCCGTATGCTGCCAGCATAAAAAAGGCTGGCAGCATCGGATAGCCATTCTCCCAGACCCAAGAACAATAATGATCACCACTCCCAAACCCATATCTCCTGGAACACCAACAGCCCCACTGTAGCTGCCAGGCCTTCGGGGTATTCAGGGAATTTAACATAAAAGACAAGAATACGAAGTAACACACAATGCGTAATATTACTAGCCAGAAATACATTCCAATTTCAAATCCACCAAGATGTGGCCCATCAGGCTGCGAGAATGGGGAGGACCAGATGGCCATCAACAACCATGACCAAACGGACATTGTTTCTTTAACAAGCACTCAAATTGGGAGAGAGTGCATGCTAAGTCCCCAGCTACCCACGCACAGTCCTCTGTAATACCAGACTGGAAATAAACACGCAGAGGGGATCATGAGAGTGAAGTATATATATAGTATGAATAAAGTACATATATTTTTCTAAGAATGAATTTATTTATACTTCAAAAATACATTTGTTGGTGACATACATACAGGTCCAATAATACACCTCTTGCAATGCTTTTTGCCCAATTTCACATCAGTAAGTACCGACCACTTTATCTAGCTATTAGACCAGGGACTGAAACATAACCATTTCACAAAAAATGGACTGCCCTTCTGCGAAGAACTCTTTCAACCAAGTAAACATCTGGGAATTTAGTCGGCTTGATCTCTTGTCAACATTCAAGTCGGCGAGATAATAGGTCCTCGGTTTGAAATGGTGAATCTTGTCAACCTGTACACTTTGAGGCTCCAGTTAGGCATGTATGATTTTGCAAATTTTTTCTTCACTCATGATATCTGGACATAGTCAATATTTGACTTAGTCTTGCACTTGTCCATTTGCTTCTCAGTTCTGAACAGAGTCACCAGAAAAGAATTAACCTGGACATCCACTGGTCGCATTCCAATAGTACGATGCATCCTGTGATTGTAGGATGATACCAAGCAAGGCAACAAATATAGCCACTTGTAACATCCGTGAGACTAAATTNATGCATCCTGTGATTGTAGGATGATACCAAGCAAGGCAACAAATATAGCCACTTGTAACATCCGTGAGACTAAATTCTCGCCACATATCATTCTTCATTGTACAGTTAAACCATTCCACGATTGACGTCTTCTTCTCACCAAATGTACAGTAGTGATACATAATATTCGCAGCAATTAGCGAACATAAGGTTGGATTTTAGAATTCTCTGCCAAGATTCATCTGAAAATCCATANCATAATATTCGCAGCAATTAGCGAACATAAGGTTGGATTTTAGAATTCTCTGCCAAGATTCATCTGAAAATCCATAGGCCATCTCTTATCTTGCAAAACCGTATTCATTGCATTGCTCACATCGATGCCTTGTTTCCAAAAACTGGTATTTCCCATCCATATTTACTCAAACTATTTATAACTGTTAATATGTATTTGTAGCACTTATTAACAGTAACATACAGGATCATTTCAACCAGGTCGGCCTGGTACAGGGAATTATTACCAGGGTTCTGAGATGCAATTAGTAGCCATAGATGTGATACGAGGTAACTGACATCGTCCCAGAATACATACTCGAGCCGGTTGCCTCCATCAAGCTTCGAAATTAGACCTAAGCCGCTCGCTTAGTCGATGTCCGGAAACAGTTCAGCAACAACGCCCAATTTCGGACGTGTCTCATCATTATAAGCATTGCTGGACGAGTCATTGTCTGCCATGTGCACTCATGAGGCTAAGTAAGTGCTTGTACTGGCTATGAGCCTCGTGCGAGTATCTTCCAGGCTCGCATTTAAACAGCAATTCATAGAGACATTATGATTGCATTTTCATCATCAATCTGTATAAAATCATTCGGCAGNCTCGCATTTAAACAGCAATTCATAGAGACATTATGATTGCATTTTCATCATCAATCTGTATAAAATCATTCGGCAGAAAAAAATTTCCTGGTTCCCCAAGAACTATTTCTTATTATGTCTATAAACACAAATAGTTCCATCATTAAACCTCGTGTATGATTGTAGGTAATTGCGAATGGTNCTCGCATTTAAACAGCAATTCATAGAGACATTATGATTGCATTTTCATCATCAATCTGTATAAAATCATTCGGCAGGAAAAAATTTCCTGGTTCCCCAAGAACTGTTTCTTATTATGTCTATAAACACAAATAGTTCCATCATTAAACCTCGTGTATGATTGTAGGTAATTGCGAATGGTCATTGTGTGCAAGTTATACCTGTCTTTTTTACACTTCAATACAGCTAAAGGTAAATCATCTTCCTCCTTAACAGTAGCAGTATCTCGAGAAATATCTTACGATTCGTGCCACTCCTGGGCTCGATGTCCATTTCAAGTTTCGTTGCAGCAGGGGAAATGTTTGCTGTAAATTATCTAGCTAAGACATGCTCGGGCAGAAGGCCACTTCCAAAGTATCATTGTGCTCCATGTGTGCATGCTTGGCCAGTAAATACAGGTTTGCAAACTTTGAATTACACGATGTAAATCCTCGATGGTAGTGGCCATTGTACAAAATATATTTAGTGGATGANTGTTTGCAAACTTTGAATTACACGATGTAAATCCTCGATGGTAGTGGCCATTGTACAAAATATATTTAGTGGATGATTCTCAGAATCTGCTAGATCAGTTTTGTAAATTATCATCAGACTTGGAGATTCGCTGGATGACGGCACTAGCACATGCGGGCAATGTGTCCATTTATTTTTACTTGTGTGCAAGTCATATAGGACACCAACAATCCTTTGATGTATAAACTCATCAACATCTCCGAGCACCACACCCAAATGTTTTACTTGTGCTTCTAGCTCATCAGTCATGGCAGTAAGAACTCTCTTAGCTATTCGTTCTCTGACAGTACTGAGTTTCGATTCCAAGTTGACTACAGTCCCTAGTTGCGTACTTAAACCATCTTGCTTGTTTACTCCCCCGGTTGTCACATTAATGTGCTCATGTAGTTTAGCAGACAGGGCAATAAGAACCTTGTTTTCTACCCGCTCGCCTACATCATCGAGCTTTTGTCTTCACAGCAGATAGATTGTCTCCTAAAGCAGATAGTTTGAACACAACCTCAGTCAATGTATGAATATGAGCAGGCATTGTACTGACAGCACTGAAGTTCGATTGCATGTTGGATACAGCCTCTGGCTTCGTACTTAAAGCATCCAGCTGGCTCGCACCCTCGGTCGCCAAATTAAGGTGCTCATCTAGTTTAGCAGACAGAGCAGCAAGTACCCTGTTGTCAACCTGCTCGTCTACAGCATCGAGCATCATCTCCATAGCCAAGAGCTTACCTCGTAAAGCAGC
Organism: Clitarchus hookeri; assembly: GCA_002778355.1. Taxonomy (NCBI): domain Eukaryota; kingdom Metazoa; phylum Arthropoda; class Insecta; order Phasmatodea; family Phasmatidae; genus Clitarchus; species Clitarchus hookeri. The sequence continues at coordinate 55,761 of NQII01005032.1, read as the reverse complement.
TGGTTTGTACACACCGTCAGTCAATGTGTGAATTTGAGCATCCATCTTAGCAGACACCGTACCAACAGCAGCGAGTGTCGATTCCATGATGACAAAAACCTCTAGCCTCTTACTTAAAGCAGTCAGCATGCCTGCACTCTTGGTCTTTACATTAAGGGTGTTCATCTAGTTTAGTAGTGAGGCCAATATGAACTCTGTCGGCAACTCGCTCTCCTACAGCATCGAGGTTCTTATCGATGNATCTAGTTTAGTAGTGAGGCCAATATGAACTCTGTCGGCAACTCGCTCTCCTACAGCATCGAGGTTCTTATCGATGGCTGTGAGCTTGCCTCCTAAAGCAGCTAGTTTGAGCCCATCGTTAGCCAATTTGTGAATCTTGGCTTCCATTTTAGCAGACATTGCATTCGTACTGCCGAATAGCCATCCTTCTACAGTGTCGAGTGCATCACCGTAAGCAAAATCAGTTAGTTAGGTTACACTCTTGATCAATGTGCCAAGCCGCACATCCACGTTAGTAGTGAGTATATTCGTATCGANTCAGTTAGTTAGGTTACACTCTTGATCAATGTGCCAAGCCGCACATCCACGTTAGTAGTGAGTATATTCGTATCGAAGAGACGGCCTTCGACGGTGGCGAGCTTTTTGCCTAAAGGGGAGAGTTTGCGCAAGTATTCAGTCAATTCATGTTATTCAGTAGTTACGGTCATATTAACCCTGCTGGCTATTCGCTCGCCCACACTGTTGATTTTCGTATCTAAAGCAGCAAGCCAAGTCATACCAGACATCTGAGCATTAAGATGAAGCTCGGTGTTAGCAGATGTAGCCTGAAGTATTGTCAGTGGTTGCAAGCCTCTCTGAAGTGATGCTACCGACAAAGGTGATATTAGCCATATCGCTGTCATGTTTCAGCACTCCGAGATTCTTGGCCTGTTTCCCTCCGAAACTGCAGTTACCATCGTCAGTAGATGTAATTACAGCTGTCCATGGCATGCTTCAGGCCACTATGGCCGAACTTGGATAAGGCGTAGTTCATCGTTCACTGATGTGCGATAATTAACTGATCGAATCTCCTATGGACCTTCCCTTATAAGGTGGTAAATCCTTAGCTATCACAAGGAAACTGTGAGGTTCTCGCCAGCAACATGAGCACATACTTTTTAATCTGACAAATGTCACATCTGTATTACAATTATCGGAGTAAACATGATGTAAGTTAAGGCAATACATGCAAAATATAATGAGGAAATTAGCATTGTTGTGCAGAAGCTGCTTAGGCATAGGTGAATAAGTTTGCAACAGGTAAATCGAATCCACTGCTACATGGGAACCCATGCTAAAATACTGTTGCATAGTCGACTGTTTCTCACATGTCACTTCATCGAAAACAAACACAGAGTATGGCAAATAATCACTTNATACTGTTGCATAGTCGACTGTTTCTCACATGTCACTTCATCGAAAACAAACACAGAGTATGGCAAATAATCACTTGGTGGCAAGACTTCTTCATTGTAGCTAAATGAAAAAAAAAACATACACAATCTACAGCTTGTAGTATATGTGGTAGCTTACTTTGGCTGGTGTGGTGATCTAGAGTATAGATAAATGTTCTCGAACTGAATACCATTGGGTTCCTCCAAANAGCTTACTTTGGCTGGTGTGGTGATCTAGAGTATAGATAAATGTTCTCGAACTGAATACCATTGGGTTCCTCCAAAAGGCTGAGAAGAAAACATGTTTACCAAAGTTGCTTGGTCCTGCTATGATGCCTCGCACAATAGTTGGAAGCAGCATCCCATGACATAAATTATGAGATATAGTTTTGTCATCACTGGTGATGCGAATATGAAATGTAGTGGTCAGAGGCACAATCTCTTTAGAAATGACATGTGAATGGGTAAACCTCAGTTACTTATGGCAACAGGGCCACGCTCGAGACTGGACAAGGTAGCTATCCGAAGAATCCGAGGTCAGGTGATGTGGATGGCCAAGTTCGAGGTCGGATTATGTGGCCAGCCATGTGCCACGAATCAAATGTATACAGTAGATATGACGATCAAGTTGTGTTAGTATGCTGTAATGTATCACGGAAGTAAGACCAAGAGGGGATGTGAACTGGTGAATATACTAATCAACAACCTTCCTTTCGAGTCACACATTCCAGGCTACAAATACTGTGGGCATGGTATGCGACTAGCATAGAGATTGAAGTGAGCCGATGCCCCTGTCAATTCATTGGAGTAGGCATGCAAGGAAAACAACATTTCCAACATGATAAGTAGCAAGTTGGGAGATAGGTACATGGATGATACCATTCTCGTGGAAAAATCTAAATTTGACAGTTAGATCGCCCAAGTCCAAAGTCGTTGACCGTCTAGCTGCCCGGGGCATACCCAATATTATTAAAACAAAAATCAGGAGGGAAATTGGTTTGCTGTTTGGAAGGAAGAAAAAACTGTGAAGACATTGTGGAAATCTCGCAAAGTAGTAGTGGGGAAGCAAGGAGGCATCTTGTCCTTTATCTTACCAGTGCTCGGCACCCTAGGCAGTCTTATCGGTGGTGTAAGTGGTATTGCGTGGGCGATGAACACTGCCAAGGAAAAAAATAATCAGTTAGCCGAAGTGATGCGACACAAAATACATATGGAGATGCTTGTTAGAGGTAAAAAAATGGCAGCAGACTGTATTTTCGACCCTACAGTGTAGGTGGTGGTGGGGGAAAAACATAACAAAGGAGGATCAGACGATATATGTGGTCTTTAGGACACTACCAATTCGTCCANAAAGGAGGATCAGGCGATATATGTGGTCTTTAGGACACTACCAATTCGTCCACTCATCAATATGCACATACAAATGTTTTCCTGTGAATTAAAAATATCCAATTTCCGAGGTATATTCATGTCCGACATACTACCATGCCGTCTGTGTCGAGTTGCGTGCAGTGTATTTAACCTAGATACCAGCCTCGGACAGGCGACGCACCGGACAGTGTATAAAAAATGTGGTGATACGGCAGAGTACTTTAGCAGCTGTCGTGTTTCAAGGGCCCCACCATAACTGAAAACGTATTTGAGAAACATAAGAGTACATTACAAATACGAGGCAGAGCAACAGCCTCGAGAATGTAACTGTGGAACCTAGGTCTGCGCTTCCATTCAAGGTAGATATACAAACTGTATTTAACGAGGACACACTAATTGTCAGCATCAGTCATGTCCATAACCATCTTCGTGTCGGGAAACAGCTCGGAATTGCGTTCTGTGCACATTCCTCCANGTCAGCATCAGTCATGTCCATAACCATCTTCGTGTCGGGAAACAGCTCGGAATTGCGTTCTGTGCACATTCCTCCAGTAAACCTGGAGGGGGCATGGTCCATCGCGCTGATATATTTTCAAACTTACTTCTCTGTACCGAACATAGATTAACGTAATTGCATGTTTCCCTATGTCAAGGAGGACTGTAAGAGAGGCGAGGTGCATGTACCCACAGGTTCATATGAGTTTGAAGTTATAGGCATGTACCTAAAGCGAACAAGTGGGACCGGAAGTGACTTTTTTGCTGCTAGGCAACTCTAATATGCTACATTGTTAGATGTTTTGTACTGCTCATATAGACTTCATGCGAAGGGACATACCTGATGCTATGCTCGTATTCANCCTATGTCAAGGAGGACTGTAAGAGAGGCGAGGTGCATGTACCCACAGGTTCATATGAGTTTGAAGTTATAGGCATGCACCTAAAGCGAACAAGTGGGACCGGAAGTGACTTTTTTGCTGCTAGGCAACTCTAATATGCTACATTGTTAGATGTTTTGTACTGCTCATATAGACTTCATGCGAAGGGACACACCTGATGCTATGCTCGTATTCGNCTACATTGTTAGATGTTTTGTACTGCTCATATAGACTTCATGCGAAGGGACATACCTGATGCTATGCTCGTATTCATGAACATGAAGTATGAAGCGAATAAAATGCTCGAATACACCCTGCCGGTAAACATTTTCCCCATTAACATTATACGAATAAACTGTAATTTGGTTACCGGATCGTAACTCAACGGCAAGCCCTGCCAAACACTGCATGAATTTTCGTTGATGGTACCTCCAGACTTTAACCTGGTGGATGTACTAAAATTGCCCATTTACATTCCGGTCGTGATGAAGATCGTACAGGAAGTAGTTGTTTCTTTAGTAGACCAAGACAGTCGTTTGATTAATTTTCCAGGTTAGGAAATAACTGTATGCCTACATATACACAAAAATAGGTCTGAAATTTAAGCGAACGGGTACTAAGCTAATAAAAGCAACTTACTGTACCAAACCGAAAGTCAGTATGAGGTGAGCACCCAGCACGCTAACATCTGAAAACGTGCGTTTCCTTAGAATATTCGGACTGATGGTCAACAAATATGGACCCGGAGATATTAAACATATCCGAGCTGGTAGGCTTCGAAGACGCGATCACCAAGGCAGAAATCCACACATACACACCCTATTTGTCAGGTCCATGAACACCCTCGTCCAAGGTTCGGATCCCGGTAGAGAACCAAGATATATTCACCGTGCTGTGTAATTCGTATTTCCATTTCAGATGTACGATTACAAAGGCAGGCCGCTGTACCTGTGACAACAAAAATCATCAGAAACTGTATACAGCACATAAGTAGAATCACATACGAGTAGAATGGATGTGAAGTCGATGCGATAAGAGATGTTGGAATTATGGCCCCCAAAAAGAATTATCTCTCATTGACACACAACCAACTTCCAGCAACCAAAATTGTATTCTGGGGGATCGAAGAGGACTTTGAGGTCCCTATCTATGCTAATGGTAAATTTTAAGTATGTGTCCCACTAGCCATGTTGTTAGGGTTCGCTGATGACTACAATCATGTAATTCTTAATTCCAAGCATGAGCTAGTTATTCTCATGGCCAACATGCAAACGAACGCAGTCCTGGATACTGCTGCTTTACCGGAAACCACGTCGCTAGCGATACAATCTATCGAATGGCTGCTTCCCTACGTTGCAAGTAAAAATGTCAGAACAGGTGAAATGTTTGAAATGTGCAGAAAATGTAGGAACGTTTATGTTGCGTTTCGTACACGGAGTATAGAGACATACCCGAGCATACTGAGCTCCACGAGCGTCAATTGGAATATCAAAACGAGTTTCACAAGCGAGAAACCATGCTATATAAATGCCGCTTTTCAGACACACAAACAGAATGCTGTCAATGCAGACCATTCGAAATTATATCATGCTGACATCAAGAATGTCGAGGTATTCCTCAACTCTGAGTGCTACCCATATGACGATTTAAACACTGTTATTAGGAATAAGAGTCATGTACGAGTGGTGGTGGTTAGATGTTTCACTTGGGGCAAATACAAATTAACATACTCCCAGCCTTCGCATATGCACTGCTCACACACATACTCACATGCAGGCGGTACTAGGCCAGCCCGCCGCCTCGTTAATATGCTCTCTGAGACCCTGCAGTACGAGGTAGGGATGGGACTGTGACATACTGAAATTGCGTGGTGAGATTGGGAGCACCCCAAGTGAAACCTGCCGAAGTTTCTCATGTACATACAGCCTCTCCTTCACATAGCATGCTACAGGTAATGTAGTATTATGAACATCAGGCGAATTATTTACACCTCTTGTGCGTGGGAGGGTAATCGATCGATATGAACTGCTCTAACCCCACTAGTGTTTACAGCTAGAACTGACTGTGTACATGCATATACATGGTGGCTACATGCAGTGGTCCCCCCGCAGTGGGGGTAGGGATGGTGTTGTGACAGAATGCACATGGACAGATAGACTGGGAGCACTCAGAGTGAACCTCTTTTTATTTGTATATTCCCTATACTGTGTGGGTACTCAATTGATACGACTCGCTCTTACGGCTCGTATTGTGGGAACATGAAGTGCACGTTGATAGGTTAGGNTGTGGGTACTCAATTGATACGACTCGCTCTTACGGCTCGTATTGTGGGAACATGAAGTGCACGTTGATAGGTTAGGCTAGCTTTGGATTATACATATGTTACCTCCTGGTCATCTGGTGTGAAGCAATCCTTTGCACATTCCACGAGACGGACCAGTCGAGATGTTCTTCATAGGGTTTTCTCCATCTCTTCCACAAGCAAGATGGATTCTGGTTGTTCCTCCTTTCTGTCCTTCACTTCCTTAGCATTATAATCATCATCTTCGCAGTCATCCATTTCTTCTTCATCTTCCACATTGCAGCCATGTACATAGTCTAACACATCTATGATGCGACTACCTGCACTACAGTGTGGTTTCTGTGATCGTGTGTTTCNGTACATAGTCTAACACATCTATGATGCGACTACCTGCACTACAGTGTGGTTTCTGTGATCGTGTGTTTCAAGTCCACAAGAATGAACTGTGGCATGAACGCACCTGTGCCCTTAACCCCCACCAAGAGGCACAGAACATGTGCGATAGGTGTCGGGAGGTATTTGCTCCCATAGACAAACTCGCCGACCATCTTGTAACATGCACAGGACTAATCAAGTAAGGTGCTTCAACCTGCTGCACATTCTGTAACGATAGTTTCATCTACACTGGAGATGAATGCCGTCATGAGTGTAGCTGCTGGGCGAACCCTGATCGCGCGTCTTTGGAATGCGCCAAGTGCGGGAGGTAGTTTACACGAACAGATCGACTGTGCGCCCACAGCACAAAATGTACTGGTACCTCTGTCCCAATACCAGCGAAACGAGCTCGTGTGGCTGTGGCATGTGCCTCCCGGCCAGGGCAATCCGATGCGCTGCAGGCCCGTCCGCAATCCACTAGCCGCCCACGGATAGTTTCTGGCGCCTGTAACATCCATGGCAATGGGTTTGTGGAAGTGGCATCACCTCATCAACCACCTAACTGCAGAGGTTGATGCCAATGGTTCAATCAAGATTAATCTTTGGCTGGATTGTGAGTATGGGAAGTCCGAGACCCACGACGATGAAAAAAACCAGAGGGCTTCCAAGTCGAAACATCTGTCAATATTTAATACCTCTGATGTTGATGAAACTGTTAGCTCTGCAATATGCAAGATCTGACAAGAAGCTGAAGAATACCAGGAGAAGGTAAGTGAATGGATGTTTACTGCAGTGACCAGATGTCAGTTGCGCATTAGTAAATTGGATCCGCTGAGAGCTTTATTGTGGATAGATTTGCCAGCATCTATCAAGGCGAAGAAGGCAGTCATTAACCCCCGGAATAGCGGCGATAGCGAATGTTTCAAGTGGGCCATTATTGCCATATTTGTGGAAGGGGGACCCCGAGTGCATGAACCATCGATACCATGAACTGGATATCAATTTAATTTTGATAGTTTTAACTTCCCGGCCGTGCTGAAACAGATCGGTACTTTTAAAGACACAATCCTGGTAAATCCGTGAACATTTATGCCTTGAAAGAGGGACTGAAAGTCATACCAGTACGTGCAGCCAGAGAGAAAATGCCCAGCATTTCGACCTGCTGCTTGGAACCGATGACACAACCAGCCATTATACATATGTTAGAGACTTGTGCCATCTCGTCCATTCCCAGTTACTAAATGACATGACCGTATTCATATCTGTAAGCGATGCTTTACATGCTATGTGATTATCCATGAGTATCGGGGCTGATGGGTCTGCAGTGACTCGAGCAGCATAAACAGTACTGAAACTTGAATGGAAATGCCCATGTGTCCTAAAATGTAAAAACTACCACAATGCAGATAAGTTGCACATTGTTGTATATGTAGGTTTTGAGGCTTTACGCAAGCCTATCCATACCTGCCCCCCGAACCCAATCGATGCGTACACTTATGCATACTAGTTGCATGAGGCTTATAGTTACTGCCTATATATGCATTTTGATAATGACCGGGTACCAGCACATCTCACTAATTCACTACTAACCGAACTGGTTATGTATGTAGGGGAAGATGCGGGCAAGCATTTTACAGAGACAATAGTGGCTATAGAAAAACCGGCGAAGAGCATTTATGAGACTTCTACAGCTATGAGTCCACTTACGGTAAGCCAGTAGATAATGTAATACCAAGCAATATACTGCATGTATTGCAATACTGCATTTAGAGTGACAAATTGCAAAGTCAGAGACCACGACCATTTTACAGGAGAGTACATTAGCACAGCATGTAATCAGTGCAACATCCTACATCGCCGACCGAAGAAACTGGTCGTATTTTATCATAATCTCTCTCTTACAATGAGAATCTTATTCTTAAGAAGCTGGCATACGATACACAGGACATCATTATCCCACATAGCGAAGTTATTTTACAACCACTTCATCAACAGCAATATCTCTGATGATGACTATGCACATGCACAAGCGGTAAGGGACAAATTCCGTTGCAAGTCATTCGAGATGTACAGTCGTATTTATTTAAAGGTTGACATCCTCCTTTTAGCCAACATCTTCAATAATTTCTGGCACCTGTGTTTGGATACAGATCATATTAACTGTGCCTGCTATGTGAGCCTCCCACGGTTCTCATTTGAAGTCATGCTGCATATGACAAAGGTGGGACTCGAGCCGCTGGGGGACTATGACATTTACCTTTTCTTTGATTTAGCTATCAGGGGTGGTGATTCGCAGTGCATGCTGCGATACTGTNAAGGGACAAATTCCGTTGCAAGTCATTCGAGATGTACAGTCGTATTTATTTAAAGGTTGACATCCTCCTTTTAGCCGACATCTTCAATAATTTCTGGCACCTGTGTTTGGATACAGATCAGATTAACTGTGCCTGCTATGTGAGCCTCCCACGGTTCTCATTTGAAGTCATGCTGCATATGACAAAGGTGGGACTCGAGCCGCTCGGGGACTATGACATTTACCTTTTCTTTGATTTAGCTATCAGGGGTGGTGATTCGCAGTGCATGCTGCGATACTGTGNGGGGACTATGACATTTACCTTTTCTTTGATTTAGCTATCAGGGGTGGTGATTCGCAGTGCATGCTGCGATACTGTGCTGCCAACAACACGTACATGGCAGTTGAGCACGATACCAGAAAGCCGGACACATGCCTGCAATACATCGATGCAAACCTCTACGGATGGGCTATGAGTATGCCATCGCCGCTGCGTAATTTACAGTGGAGTGAAACTATCATAGACATCATGTCCGTACCTGTTGATAGTGATGTTGGCTATATCCTGCAAACCTGCANTAGTGATGTTGGCTATATCCTGCAAACCTGCATCACGACCATATTTTTCATTCCAGTACAAGGCACACATACTCTTGAAATCAGTTAGCATTATGTCCGTATTGATGTGAGCGTTGTAAACATGCCACAAATTTATATCATCCATGCAAAACAGCACCAACATATTTGCATTGTCGTGGAGCAGCTGTTTGGGTATGCGCGAATAAGTCTGGTTGAGGTACACANCCAACATATTTGCATTGTCGTGGAGCAGCTGTTTGGGTATGCGCGAATAAGTCTGGCTGAGGTACACGCAATCTGGATGCCACAGCAGCGAGCTGCTGGTTGTTGTCCAGTTACCTGGTGTGTTGCAGTGCATGTGGTGCATGTGGTGCTAACTGCAGTGATTATGGTGCTAACTGCAGAGTGCATGGGGCTAACTGCAGTGATAACAGTGGCATATGCGGTGCTAACTGCGGTACTGAATGCAGTTTAATATAACCAGTGCTACAAGTTTTAGAATGTCTCTTTTTTTAAAATATCACTCCGAGTAAACTGCCTTTGGCAGATTTTGTTTTCAAAAGTAACAGTTGATCTTCTCATTCTGCAGGTCGTTATTTCATGTCAACGGATGTTGAGTAGAGCTGTAACTGCTTTAACGCAGAAGTGGTAATGCAGATGCATCGTTAGCAGTCTACATCCGTACTGTTCTAAGTCTAAAATGAAACTGAAACCAAAAAAGCATAAAAGGAGTGTATTTTTACTTTTCCCGGTCAGTTCACCACAATACCTCGAATAGGTAAAACCATANAAAAAAAGCATAAAAGGAGTGTATTTTTACTTTTCCCGGTCAGTTCACCACAATACCTCGAATAGGTAAAACCATAGCTGGAAATGGAATCGTCGATATGTCGATGAACGATCCACCATTCGAGCTGCATATTCCCAGATATAGGTTCTGCAGGCCGGGAACAAAGCCAGTGTACACATGTATCCATATGCTTGATGAGGCATGCAAGCAGCACGACATCGCTTATTGTCAGCACAAGGATCTGCAAGCCAGGAACCAGGCAGACAAAATACTCGCACATAAGGCCGACGAGATAAGAAAATCATCAGACACCAGACTCGATGAAAAAATTGCCATGTGGGGCATATCCAACATGATGAAGGCCAAGGTGAAGATGGGAATGGGCAATAAGAGCAAGAGAAAGGTACATGTTAAATTGGGAACAGGTACACAGATCAAAAGAAAGGCACAAGTGATACGAAAAGCAGTGGCAAAGGGATGAAAAGCATGCAAGGCTAAGAAAACATATACCGGCAGATTTTTGCCATTGATTTTGCCTGCTCTCGGGGCCCTCGAGGGTCTATTTGGAGCCACGAGTGGTATCATGCGAGCCACCAACACAGGATTGAACGAACAGAAGTAGTTGTCCGAGACCCAAGAAACAATGCAAATATGGAAGCTATCTCCATGGGTATAAAAAATGGCAAATGCCTCTACCTAAGGCCATACCCAGTAGGAGGNATGCAAATATGGAAGCTATCTCCATGGGTATAAAAAATGGCAAATGCCTCTACCTAAGGCCATACCCAGTAGGAGGTGGAAGTGTGCAAAAGTGACACAGCAGGAAGAGTCGATAATGAAATATCTCACGAAACGACCACTCACAGACGTGTATTTGGAAGAGTTTACACACCAATTGGAAATACCACATTCATGGCATTGTTTATGAGCGATGCTTTGCCCTCTAAACCCAAAAGAGACGAATGTGCNATGCAAATATGGAAGCTATCTCCATGGGTATAAAAAATGGCAAATGCCTCTACCTAAGGCCATACCCAGTAGGAGGCGGAAGTGTGCAAAAGTGACACAGCAGGAAGAGTCGATAATGAAATATCTCACGAAACGAGCACTCACAGACGTGCATTTGGAAGAGTTTACACACAAATTGGAAATACCACATTCATGGCATTGTTTATGAGCGATGCTTTGCCCTCTAAACCCAAAAGAGACGAATGTGCCNAATTGGAAATACCACATTCATGGCATTGTTTATGAGCGATGCTTTGCCCTCTAAACCCAAAAGAGACGAATGTGCCATAATTAATCTGGATATAGCAGCCGGGCCCAGTACGCACTGGGTAGCTTACATAAAATGATACAAACATGCAGACTATTATGACAGTTATGGGAATTTGCTTCCTCCTCACCAACTGCGATGGTATCTGAAATATACCAAACTAATGTACAATTACGAAATGGAACAGGTTTCCTAATACGTGGAACTTTGGACATTTGTGTCTTCGCTCCTTGGTTCGCTTGTACAAGTAATTGCATAAAATGACTATACATCATGAGGAAACCATCAGTCACAGCGATAATGCTTAACTTGATGGGTCGTAGCAGTGAGTTGCATGCAGTACACTTTCCGCCACTCGACCTGGAAGGGGAATGGTGCATAGGACTTGTCGATTTTCAAACCTACAATGCGATACCGAACATCGATGAAATAATCTGCAAGCTCTACCTCTTAAAAAGTGGCAATATTTCCCATGAGGTGTCGCAGCCCATAGGCTCTTATGATATAGACGACATTGCAAGATACATTGAAGATTCGTTGTCCACTGACACAGTATTCGAAATATGTGGGAATCCCAATCATGTGAAGAATGTTATCAGATGCAGCGAAGATATCGACTTTATGAAACAGGATACCATCGGAACGATGCTGAGGTTCGAGCCACGTATCTACGAAGTTGGCAAAACACACGAATCGTCGCGGCCCATAAGTATATTGCCGGTCAATATGATACGAATAAACAGCAATTTGGCCAGTGACACATACCTCCATGGCAGGCCGAATAATACACTGCACGGACTTTAGTTTATGGTCCCTCCAGGTTTTAAACTAATTGTTGAACCACAAAGCATCTTTTACATTCTGGTCGTCGCGAAGAGTGTACACGAGGTGGTCGTGACAGTCGTCGACCAGTAAGGAGAGGTGGTGAACTTTCGAAACGAAAAAATCACTCTATGCCTGCATTTCAGAAGATAGGAATAAGATTTACATCGACCAGAAGGAATGAAATAAATTGTCCTGCAAAACCTTTAATCAGAATGCCACAGGTATCCAAGGAGTTAACACATGCTAGAGAGATTTTTCTCTACAGTCTCGCCTTCAAAGTCAATCGTCATGGAAACTTACCTAAACATCGAAGGGCCAGTCGTATTTGATGACAGCATAATGAAAGTAGAACTTCATGTGTACCAACCTTTCCTGATCGGACCATACACTCCCATCAAAAGTTCGGATAGAGGTCCAACACCGAGATATCTGCACTCTTCCTTGTCAGTATTTCCTACGAATTAGGAGGACTCTGACGAAAGAAGATGGAACCAACCTGGCATCGGCGAGAATAATGAGCAATTGAGTTATTCACCTGATATATCACATCATGTATTATTTCAACGGTCTCGAGGTGGACCAGTCACCAAATGTGGGCATAACATCAACGTTAAAAAATTACCTTTCGCTCATGCCGATTGAGCTGTCCATGTCAAGATGGCAGACTGAGGAATCGAAGATGACTACAGTGTTCCTATATACCCTGGAGGCAAGTTCGAAGTGTGCATCCCACTCTCCATGCTATTGGGATTTGCTGAATACTACAAACGAATTACTTCTAGCTAATAAGCGTGCAGACACCATTGTGGGTGCGGTAGAAAACCTGGAGACAGTGCAACTGAAACTATAGTCTATCGAATGGACGCTGCCTCTTGTGCAGTTGAGCACTTCTGGACGTATAAATATGCTAGAGAATGNAAACTATAGTCTATCGAATGGACGCTGCCTCTTGTGCAGTTGAGCACTTCTGGACGTATAAATATGCTAGAGAATGTAGAAGATGGCAGAAAACATCGATGGGACTTTCAGGTCATGGAGTCTCGAGACCTACTCCAGATTCCCAGCAAGCTAGCACATCAACTGGATGGTGATGTCCAGCTTTGCTTCTGAGAAACCGAGGTACATCATTGTTGGGATACATACCAGAAGACAGCACAATGTGAGAGTGAGTCGTTCGCAGTTCGACACATGTCAAGTAGAAAATCTGAAAATATTTTTGAATACTGAAAGCTATCTGAATGTTGACATGAACATTAACTTTGAAAATGGGCAGTACTTGTTGGCTTATCAGATGTTTGCTGAATTACAAAATGCATATTATGGACGCCCCCAATATACGATATTGAGCCCTGATACTTTGAAGAATTTGGCCCCGCTTAGGGTATTCGATGTGAATAAACAGGACGAGCGTATTACCTCCAGTGTAATCGACTGCAGGATCCAATTCATAACAAATGGAAATATTCCCGCAAACATGTAGCATTCTGCCTGATACTTCACGACCGGCGTATATTGTACAATTGCCGAGATAAGACCGTCAAAATACTGTCGTTAGTNCATTCTGCCTGATACTTCACGACCGGCGTATATTGTACAATTGCCGAGATAAGACCGTCAAAATACTGTCGTTAGTGCAACTGAGAATATATAAGTATAACTGTTCACACACTATAACTGTTTAGTCATCTTCGAGAATCGTCAGCTTCAAGATTTACTGTAATATTCCGGGTTTCCAGAGCCAAAATGGCTTCGTGCTCACGGAGATCGCAGTGATTTACGACGATGATTGTAAAATACGAACCTGCAACTTCACACCTCCGTACCACTGGAAACTGTTGGATGAGATGAGCAAGAATACAAACCCCTTGTTGAGCAAGTACTACCATGGATTGAAATGGGATGAAAGCATACATACCATCAGGTGGGAAATGTGCTGCACGTCATGCTGATGCAGTACCCGAAGACCCCGATTTATGTAGCTGGACCCGAGCAGAAAAAATGGCTCAGCGACTTGCGTAAATTTGAGATGGAGATTATCGTTGTGCAGGCTGAGTATGGGTGTCCCTCGCTTCGCAATTTCTTTAAAATGTATAGCGAGATGCGTCGTCATATCTGTGACAGGTCAGAACCTGACTGGGCCTGCACACTGAAGAACGTGCAGCTGCTGCGCAAATGTAGTGCCTCGTGATTGGACCAGGAATTGGCTGCCTACAACTAGACACGAAATCACCTGATCTTCTCGAAATGAGAGAGAATTTAGTTTTTTGTATGGTGGCACACCTGATCGACATCCATATTATATATGTGGGAAAAATTGACGATCTCGTTAGTCGATGCCTAGAGGTTTGATCGTCACTATGAGTCCATTCTGTTCTACGAACATTTATACAAGCACCAACCCAGACTATGGTAGAATGGGGTATAGTTTCATAGCAGAAGATGGGTATCTGCGCACCTACACCGAGACCTGTGATAGTAGCGGGATGCAGCAGTGAGGATTCACACATTTTCCAATCGTCTATGAAACAACGCAGTTTCAATTGAACTGTCCAGGAGCATCAGCCTGTGTCGTGTTCCACATGACGCCATAGATGCAGCTTCCCTGCAGTGTGGACCAAATCAATGCCCCAGCACCGACTCATGTTACCATCCACATGTCAGACTGTGACATGTATTCGCTCTAGGCAGGGCCCGAAGCATAGGTCCACTCCTATCAATCTGAATCCAAGAAGGATGCCGCCAGCCAGACGGATGCTACCGAGTGCATCGCCAAAGCCAGGTTCTCGTCTCAGTACCCAACACAGATATTTCTGCTTCTGGTTTCAGAGATGAACCTGCACCTACTCGTCGACGACCAGCCATGTGTACACCTGAGGCTGCTGATGGCGGTTATGCTACTGAAAGACCTGGTGTCGATGAGCCTGATGTTGGTACTATTATCATAGAGCCATCGATCAAGAAGGAGTCAAGTCTAAACTTCAATGATATGTGATGGATGGTGAATTGGAGACAAGTACTTCTGCTGCTTGTACCGATTGTCTTCATAGNCTAAACTTCAATGATATGTGATGGATGGTGAATTGGAGACAAGTACTTCTGCTGCTTGTACCGATTGTCTTCATAGAAACCCTGTAATTTGTACCGCCCTTCATATAGCACTGCTGCTTACCACCATACATAAATTGCTCGGCATTCTACGAGATACCCAAAAATCATAATTTAAGATCTACATATTAAAATATGTAATTTGAACGCTGTTCGAAGAAGATAATTAAAAATTATTGATTGTTTGCGGATTATATATTTTATTATATGTACAATAAATTTTGTGTAAAAAATATGTTGTGTTTTATTTATTTTAAAAACTCCTCTACTTTATATACAATTTATTCTAGATAAAAATACATTGAAAATAAAACAAAAAAAAAATTAATATGCCAATTTACGTACTTTGCAGGAATTGTTAATGCCACTATTCGGCACAGGCCGATACAGGCAGCATAATCGAGAAATTAATGCCAACTATATGTTGAAAATATAATCCAACATGGAGAGCGCCGACTGTGCNCTAAACTTCAATGATATGTGATGGATGGTGAATTGGAGACAAGTACTTCTGCTGCTTGTACCGATTGTCTTCATAGCAACCCTGTAATTTGTACCGCCCTTCATATAGCACTGCTGCTTACCACCATACATAAATTGCTCGGCATTCTACGAGATACCCAAAAATCATAATTTAAGATCTACATATTAAAATATGTAATTTGAACGCTGTTCGAAGAAGATCNGATCTACATATTAAAATATGTAATTTGAACGCTGTTCGAAGAAGATCATTAAAAATTATTGATTGTTTGCGGATTATATATTTTATTATATGTACAATAAATTTTGTGTAAAAAATATGTTGTGTTTTATTTATTTTAAAAACTCCTCTACTTTATATAAAATTTATTCTAGATAAAAATACATTGAAAATAAAACAAAAAAAAATTAATATGCCCATTTACGTACTTTGCAGGAATTGTTAATGCCACTATTCGGCACAGGCCGATGCAGGCAGCATAATCGAGAAATTAATGCCAACTATATGTTGAAAATATAATCCAACATGGAGAGCGCCGACTGTGCAACCTATACTTTAAAAACATAAACAAATATGGCTGCCACCTGGTGGGTAGATTGTAAACCTACTTGGTGGCGATGTCACTTATTAATACACTTGTGTCACCTAGGAGATGTAAAAATAAATATATAAAGTCCAAGATGGCGTCTTCCAACAATGTATAAACAAATGACAAACGGAAAAAAACATGCGATAGACTGAGTATTGGTGAGGGGGTGGTGGGTGTGAAGACCTGCCGACTAAACAAACAATAGCAATTGGTGGGTGTGGTCAGTCGTCTTTGACATGTTGAGGGGGTGGGGATCCTCCGGAAATGTAAGTTTTAAAAACAAATTTTTAATGATAATTTTTAAATACATTTAAATGATTTTTTTTTATAAATATGTCTTTTAATAATTTTTAATGACATTTTAAAAATAAATTGTTGTACATTTTTGGGATTTTTTTTATTATTCGGGATTTTTCAATGTCAGGTCACAGGGTCAAGATCCAAGGTCAAGGTCACCAGCATCCAAAATAGTGGAAAGGATGGCCGCCAGCCGACTAGAATGACAGAGCATGAACGTCTCCGACGCTTCACGCCAGACGCCATTGCTCCAAAATTCCCCATTTTTTACTACTCATCCCGTTATAAGATGGATATTTTTAATTTCCGTTCTTTATTGAATGCAAATAAAAAAATTATATAACATGAATATACAGGACGTCTATGGTAATGATAACTTCGCCGGCCACTATTTCGTTTCTAAGCGTTTCGACCTTTCTGTTTAAAACAACCTTTGAAAGAAGTTATTTTCTTTTACAGAACACATTTTAACGGACACACAGATCGGCATGCGCACAGTTAGGTTGGCAGCAATGTAGCAAAATGTAGTTCAGTGTAATAACGTCGTATTTAAATTATAATGTTTTAATTAGTAAACCCTGAGCATATTTTATTATACTTCCACATGTTTTGTACACAAAACAGTAAGAATAAGAATATTTATAACATATTTGGTTTCTTTAGAATACCTCAGTTTCTCAACAGAATAGTTAGGGCGAGTGAGTGAGTGGAGAGATTTGGGTGGCGCTTAACATCGAGGTATTGAGAGCCGATGAGGGCGAAGTAATTGAGTATGGAGCGGCTCTGGAATGCAAGGTTGGGGGAAACTGGAGATCCCCGAGAAAACCCACCGACAAGCGGCATCGTCTGGCACGATTCCCACATGCGAAAATCCTGGGGCGACCCCACTGGGAATGGAACCGGCACGGGGAGGCAGTGACGAAAAATAACGATANATACGGGACTCATCCGAGGCCCCGTAATCGGAATGAGTACACTTTAAACCCTTTAACGAGTATCCATTGGAGGGCAAGTCTGGTGCCAGCAGCCGCGGTAATTCCAGCTCCAATAGCGTATATTAAAGTTGTTGCGGTTATAAAGCTCGTAGTTGAATTTGTGTCCCACACTGTCGGTTCACCGTTCGTCGGTGTTTAACTGGCATGCCCGTGCGGACGTCCTGCCGGCGGATGCGGTCGACCGTGGGCCTCTGGTCTGCGCGTGGGCGGTCCGATGCAATCCTACCGCGGTGCTCTTCACCGAGTGTCGAGGTAGGCCGGCACATTTACTTTGAACTAATTAGAGTGCTCAAAGCATGCAGTGGTTTGCCTGCACCACCGCGGCCGCCAGAATAGCTAGGTATACAGAAGCGAAATGGCTTGCTGTTCCTTTGATGTGGACGTACTCACTATCTGATTGGCTGGAGCAGGTCCTCTGTCTGATTTGCTGTTACCTGCTTCACGAGGTTCCCTATTGCCTGGGCTGTCTAGTGACAAGTAAGTTACCAGGCGCAGGTTTGTCAACAGCGTTGCTCCACGTCTCTAGCTAGTGACGCCATTTTGCTGGCGTGTGCAGCTGGAATTCGCGGTATAAGCAGCTGTTTCGCTTCTCTGTTCTTAACCACTCAGTGTCTTCGCTTTACTGATGCATGGATAAAGCGATGGTGTTTGTGGTAATGATAATATTACGTTTGGCATCAATATAAGTACAAAATAAACAGAAAAATAGATTTTAAGATTTGGCTTCGTCTCCTACGCAGCAATTCTTCCTTTTCGTGACATAACTTCAGTCCCAGAGAAATTCTTGAGGATTTCTGACCATAAAACATTTCATTTTACGAGTATAAAGAATTTTGTACTTAATTTACTACATTTTATTTGGTATTTTTCAAAAGGCAGCAACAGTGTTGGTATTATACAGTTATATTATGCTATTTGTGACAAAATTCTACGTTTAAACTTCGGATTTCATGTCTGTACCGCAGAGTAAGTCGATACAGCTAAACGTGTATAGTAAAATGTTTTTAAATTTTACTTTACAAAAAACATAAATTAGCAGGAAATGAATTATTGCAATAAAGTGAGTGACACAAAACCTTAATTAGCACTTTCAGAAGTGTTCAATTATCCTTGAACAGTCCATACGTAAAAAAAAATATTTTACTACTTTACTAGGAAAGTCTGTTTTTTTCTACTCGCACTCGGCGGCGGTCAGCAAACAGCTAGCTTATCTTCCATCAGCTGATGTCATGTTAAAGGTCACTGACCCTACAGCGGCTATCGGCCTCTGTCTGCACTTCAGCACTCTCTGCCTTCATGGAGCTACTTCAGGGTTCCGCCCGCCTGCAGATATTCTCCGCGTTCGTGGCATCGAAACACGTGAGCTTTAAGGACGACTCTTGCTCACTCACCACTTGCCTAATCACCTCTACATGAAATTCACTCAACTGGCGTGCAGTCTTTCCGTCGGAGACTCGCATCAACGTGACTTTAAGCAGTGACTCATATGTTTATGGCCGCTAAATATAAAAGTCTGAAACGTGTCTAAAGAAAATTATGAAGTTTCTGTGTAGAAAATTGAGCACGTAAAGCAGATTATGAATACACATATTTGAGCCATTTTCACTCTCAAAAATTAGTCTTTGGAGTTTAAATGAAAAGTTGAAACCTGTCTTTGGGCACGAAACGTTTCCTAAGACCTTTTTGTTTTTAGACATCACAAAATATCAATTGAATGAGGTGTTATCTGCAACTGACTTCATGTACCAGCAATGCGGGGCCCTTCACAGTAGACTGTTCCCTCTATAGTTCATTCACAGTTACTTACAACTTTTCTGAAGCCCTGTTAAAGTTCTAACTCCAGATCATGCAAACAAGGTTTAAAAAAGTCTAGAAAATTACACTAGAGGGACAACACACCGCATTCGTGCACACTTTGTGTAATAATATTTTGCATAAGAAATATTTATTAATATGCAGTACCAAAAACATGTGCAGTACCAAAAACATATGCAGTACCAAAAACCCTATTTTCTCACAATCTTTAATTCACATTAATTATAAATGAAACACTATAAGTTAAATATAAGTGAAAGTTCAATTCAACCAAAAAATTAGGCACTTTTTGTTAATAGAATTGTAAAACGCTTGTGAAACATTACATATTTAGGAAACAACTAAATACGTTGTACATGGGGAATTTTTCCAAATGTTTGATACAAAAAGGTGTGAACAAGTCGCGAATAAACTACACTCACAGTGTTAAAAATGACGCGTTGTTAAAAAAACTATTCCGTAAAATTACGGAATGAAAATTACTGGCAAAACATTGTCCATAAATCGTCGTAAAATTACGGTTTTGTCGTTTTATTTAATTTTCAATATCAGGCTTTATGTAAAATTGACAAAACTTTCCGTGAACTCACGGGACCGGTTCGTTTGCCAGTTTTTTTTTGTAGTTCCGGCTTATAGAGGTATATTGCGCAAAAAACATAACATTTTCCTTGTGAGAGTGAGTGTTTTACTGTGTATAAAATATGAACACGTTTTAATATTTTAGGATACTTCAACACCAGTCAAAAACTTTACAATCCGCGATTCGTAAAGCATGCCTCAAACCTTATTACATTCGTGTAGTTTTTAAAAATGTTCCATTCAATTAAAGTGACGCACACAACTGTGTTAGCCTCTAGTAAGGTTCCGGATATTTAAATGTTTCTAGCTGTCACAGCTGGTTTGAGCTACTTTCTGATGCTCGAAGGAATACATCGGAGTCACACGAATATCCTCAATTGCCCAGAAACAACAATTTTCTGATTACAGTGGTGAACAACGCTTCGTATATCCATAGATTATATACAAGGTGGGGCTATTCTTCGTCTTCTGTGCATGTGCCTAACATTGACCTACCGCAAACGTACACAAGTTTCAAAGTCACATGTCAACAGTGATGAACGTGTTTGTTTATATCTCAATTTTTAAATATCAAGCACTACAATTATAATAAACTATACTGTTACCGATTTGATTTTAATAAAACTGCATTAGAAATTGGTTGGAGGAAGTGTACATACTGGTTCGAGGAAGTGTATATACTGGTGGGTGGAAGTGTACATACTGGTGAGAGGAAGTGTACATACTGGTTAGAGGAAGTGTACATAATGGTTAGAGGAAGTGAACATACTGACGTAATGGTTAGAGGAAGTGTACATACTGACGTACTGGTTAGAGGAAGTGTACATACTGACATAATGGTTAGAGGAAGTGTACATACTGACATAATGGTTAGAGGAAGTGTACATACTGACATAATGGTTAGAGGAAGTGTACATACTGACATAATGGTTAGAGGAAGTGTACATACTGACATAATGGTTAGAGGAAGTGTACATACTGACATAATGGTTAGAGGAAGTGTACATACTGACATAATGGTTAGAGGAAGTGTACATACTGACATAATGGTTAGAGGAAGTGTACATACTGACATAATGGTTAGAGGAAGTGTACATACTGACATAATGGTTAGAGGAAGTGTACATACTGACATAATGGTTAGAGGAAGTGTACATACTGACATAATGGTTAGAGGAAGTGTACATACTGACGTACTGGTTAGAGGAAGTGTACATACTGACATAATGGTTAGAGGAAGTGTACATACTGACATAATGGTTAGAGGAAGTGTACATACTGCCATAATGGTTAGAGGATGTGTACATACTGACATATTGATTAGAGGAAGTGTACATACTGACGTACTGGTTAGAGGAAGTGTACATACTGACGTAATGGTTAGAGGAAGTGTACATACTGACATAATGGTTAGAGGAATTGTACATACTGCCATAATGGTTAGAGGATGTGTACATATTGACATATTGATTAGAGGAAGTGTACATACTGCCATAATGGTTAGAGGATGTGCACATACTGACATATTGATTAGAGGAAGTGTACATACTGACGTACTGGTTAGAGGAAGTGAACATACTGACGTAATGGTTAGAGGAAGTGTACATACTGACGTAATGGTTAGAGGAAGTGTACATACTGACATAATGGTTAGAGGAATTGTACATACTGCCATAATGGTTAGAGGATGTGTACATATTGACATATTGATTAGAGGAAGTGTACATACTGCCATAATGGTTAGAGGATGTGCACATACTGACATATTGATTAGAGGAAGTGTACATACTGACGTACTAATTAGAGGAAGTGTACATACTGGTTGGAGGAAATGTACATATTGTTTAGAGGTAGTGTACATGCATCTCAAAGCACATGTTTACTAATAAGTGTTCTAACCTCATATGAAATCCACTTCATTTTTCCTAGTCGTGTTATCAGAAAAGCAGTTCTGTTGGGACACGGAGACTGGTTGTGCGCAGCCAGCGAGATCGGTCCATCTCATCTTTAAGTCTATGCTTGTGACCTTGGCATTGTTCGCTACCGAAATTCAAGCTGTAATAAGTCGGGAGGGGCACAGGATAATGTATGTTGTGGCGACTCATGCATGCGGTGACTCTATATCTACATTCCACCAGCTGGAATTTCTTTTTCAACCCGAAATAGTGAAAATAGTGACCAACTCCGTAGTGTGGTTCAGAAAGTATGTTAATTTGGGTTTACCAAGTGAGCGGGAAAGAAATCTTTTTTTAAATTATATTTTGAAAAATTCCTGTAAAGAAGGTACAACTAGACCACCAACGGGCATGAAGAAAATATAAAAATTACTTTCAAAGCGGTAAGTTAAATACAAAAACAGATAATAAAATCATTTGAATTACACATATAACATTAAAACAATCCCCTCACAAATGACACATTTAAATGTGATTATAAAACCCCGTAGTGCAAACTTAACTTTATGAACCCATATTAGCAGTCGCGCCCCGCCCCCCTTGTTATGGTACAGAGTTCCGTCCTGATCTAGTCCCTATGTAAGTTTCCTCCTCAAAGTCCCCCAAAAGAGTGTACATTAATTAGCCATTTATTTCTTCTGCGCCCCGTTCTGGAAGGTTTTCTAAAGTTCATGTTGCATAGAGCACCCCATGGTCACGTCACAAGCTGCTCGCGCTGCCAGTAGTCCTGGAGGGGGTGGGGGAGAGGAGAGCGAAGCGACGAACAAGCCGAACAGCGGGCCGGTGCGCCAGTATGACAGTAGCCCGCCTGCCGGACACCTCGCCAGGGCAGACCAGCAGTCTGACGGGGCGCTCACACCAAGGTAAGCCTCGTCCACATCGGCGATGTTCACCCTCTCCACTAAATTCGCCTGAGGGTGGTACGGAGCAGCCTGCACCATCTTTACCCCCCACATGAAATTTAAAATTCTGAAATAATGAGAAAGAAAATACGTAGTTTTGTCTGCCACTAAAAAAACGGGTGACCCATAAACACTCTACAATCTCTGCATAACTACCATCTGGTTTTTTTGGGACGCAATGGAAAAAATTAACAAAATTTACTAAAACTATCTGTAACAACCAGTAATTATAAATATCCAGAGGTACTCCTGGGCAACGGAACCATGCCGTCTAAATAAACACCCTCCAAGAAGACGGTGCCATCGTGCCAGGGTATTGTCCTTCGGGGTTTTGTTTTTTCGGTTTTGCTTTTTGGCACGCGCCGCAACACTTAACCTAGTTTTCAAGGTCAATACGTACTTCGGGCCATGTGAAAAGTTGTAACACATGGGCAATTGTTTTATCCCGTCCTACGTGTCCACCGTAAAAAAGGATTCATGATAGTACTCGAAGATCATAACCCTTAAATTTTCCGGTACGAAAGCCCTAAATAAGCCATTTTTTTTGTCCATTCTCACAGAAATCACTGATGTACTACGTAAACACAATTCTCACTTTTAAACTCAAGCAAGACAATATTTGTTGACATTTGGTACCATAATTTTGATGTTCCTTGGTATCTAAGAATGCACTTAATTCTGAAACATTTAAACTGTAGGGACACTTTCAGTCAGCTGACTGTCTACCGGAGCCCCATTTTCTACAATGGCCTCAAACTCGTCCACGCAATACATATAGTCCGTTCATGACTGGAAGAGACTTTCTTGAAGCCCTGCTAAAGATCTACTTTCAAGCCCGTTTCGTATCCTTCTGCTAAAGAGTAAACAAACATTGCCATGTGGCAGTCACATGGTAATGTTTACGTGGNCTTTCAAGCCCGTTTCGTATCCTTCTGCTAAAGAGTAAACAAACATTGCCATGTGGCAGTCACATGGTAATGTTTACATGGAATGTTTACATTCCACTGTGTGTGTGTACATGTGTTCGTACATGCACGTACCCATCATAAAAGTATTGTATATATTATTAATGGCTATTCCATAAGCGTAAAGTTTTTAATCTTGAGAATTTCACACAAAAGAATATGTGATGCAAGCGAAAAACATTTCATTATATAAACCCAAAATGTGAGTATTAAAAATTTAATGTTTCGTGTGCGTGCCTGTCTCTCTCATTCTCTCTCTCTCTCTATCTCTCTCTGTGTGTGTGTGTGTGTGTGTGTGTGGATAGGTTTGATTTTGACTGGGGGATTGGGTGGGGGAGAAAAACTTTCACTTTGATTACATATTATAGACACAATACTTTGCAATGAAATGTGTCAACATTCAAGGAGTCCATCCAACAACATTAACATGGCAACGCCAATCTCTCATAAGCCCCCGGATGGCCGTGCTGTAGAGAATTTGTGCGATTCTTGTTTAACCTAATATTTCATTTATCGGTTTTTTTATACTAATATCAGCTCTTTATTATTTGATTTTTCATAACGTATGACTTTAATTTGTGCTAACCTTCTCGTACAGATTCCTTTTGCTTTTGAAATCTGTATAAGAGATTACTCATAGTGCGTTCTAACGTGTTTAATATTTTTCAAATTTAATTCAGGTTTGCTTAAAATTTTATTTACTGTATTTTACGTTGTATGTTGCGGTAGTTTTTGTGTGCAGTCATGAGTTCTAGCAAGGTGAATA